>JANIJG010021619.1:0-19888 GCA_024611175.1 Megaceryle torquata
CTCCTCCGCCCGCCCCCCCCTCCCCCCCCCCCCCCCGGCGCCGGTGTTCCCGGGTGGGGGCGGCCCGAGGGGGGGCCCCGGGGGGGGGGGGGGGGGGGGGGTGTCAGGTGTCTCACCAGGATGGAGCAGAGGGGCAGAATCCCTTCCCCGACCTGCTGCCTGCACTGCTTTAGATACAGCCCAGGATCACAGAATCACAGAATTGTTGGAGTTGGAAGGGATCTCTAGAGATCTAGTCCACCCCCCTGCCCCGAGCAGATTTGCGTAGAGCACATTACACAGGATTGTATCCAGGTGGATTTGGAATTGCTTCAGGAAGGAGATTCTACAACCTCTGGACAGTTTGGGCTGGTGCTTCTTCACCTTCACAGTAAAGAAGTTTTTCCTCAAATTTAAATGGAACCTCCTGTGTTCCAGCTTGTGCCTATTGTCTTGTCACTGGGAACCACTAAAGAGAGTCCCTCTTCATCCTACTTTCACCCACCCTTTAGATATTTACAGACATAGATGAAGTCTTCTCCAGGCTAAATAGTCTCAGCAATATTAACCTTTCCTTGTAAGAGAGATGCTTCAATGCCCCAGTCATCTCTGTTGCCATCTGCTGGACTCTCTTCAGTATTTCTGTCTTTTCAACTGGGGAGCCCAGAACTGGACACCACATTCCATATGTGGCCTTGCCAGGGTAGAGGAGAGTGGGAAGATGACTTCCCCTGCCCTACTGGCTATACTCTTCTGAATGCATCCAAGGATATTATTTGCCTTCTTGGCCACAAGGGCACATTGTTGGCTTATTAATGTATTGTCTACTAGGACTCCAAGATCCTTCTCGGGGCTGCTTTCTAGCAGTATACCTGCTAGATGTGACTGGCTTCTGGTCTGTGAGTGCATGTTGCCGGCTTGTGTCCATCTCTTCATCCTACATCCTCCTCCACAGCTTGTCTTGATACCTCAGCTTGTCTTGATACCGAGGTTTGCCCTTTGCATTTTCCCAAAGGAGAATGTAGCCTGACTGCTCTGTGCCTGGTGAGCACCTCCTCTTATACACAGATCAGTCCTCAGCATGAAACACAGCCAGGGTAGAGCCAGCCACAATGCCTTGCAGTTTCTCCAGCTCTGAGAGCATGGAACTGGAGTGAGGGGTGTCAGGAAAAGCTGTGCACATAGTGAAGAAAGCAGCTTTCATTGCTGCCAACATCTGTGAGTAGTGACTGGAAGGTGTTGAGTTTGCAGGTTTGGTTTCTAAAAGGTTCATCTTAAAACTCTGGGACAACCTGACAGCAGAGACTTTTTTATATTTTCTAGCTGTTTAGAGCAGTTGACTCACCTGATGGAGTAAATTTCTTGCCTGAAAACAATCTTATACTTCAAGGGTTTAACATATAGCTTCAATACACCATGTCTATGTAATGATATTGCCCTTAGGACTCAACCAGGAACCCAAATCAGTCACTCAAGTTTTTTATGTTAGAAAATTTGAATGTAGATTTGCTGAAAAGCTTCTATTTCCCAACCTGTGCACTGAGACAAGTCTCACCCTGTATTTCTTTTTTTCAGTGTCTAAATTTAATGCTGGAAAAATCTGGATTATCAGGTTAGTTATATTGTTATTTAATTATTTCCTTTTTTTTAAGAGGTTTCTCGATTTCTAAGATAGCTCTTGCTACCCTCAAACTTCCAAGTCATATGTTCATCACTGTGTCATTGTCATGTGAGGAGGAGAAAAACTTGCCATCTTGTTTGATAAAAGCTGGCTGCACAGTTCTTGAAAATCAGTTTGAAGCATACTTAATCAAAATAGGGCAAAGTCCAGTTCCTAAACTGTTTGCTGGGGTGCATGTGGAGTTTTTTGACCCCTTATTTTTTTCCATAGTAAGAATCATTGCATGAGGTGAACTGTAAAAACTAATTGTTGGTCACTTTGCAAATTTGAGGTATTCAAAATGAGATCATGGTTTGGCCATTATTTGTGAATCTGAGTGGTGGCAGCTACTTGTTATTAAGCTGTTAGGCAAGGGTTAAGAAGGAGCTACAGATCTCTTTCTGTTGCTGTTGAGAGGGAGGAGAGTGGGGAAGAGATTTCCAGTAACAACATTTTCCAGCTTCTTTTCAAAACATTGATCAAATACATCATGGCTGAAATTTCAGCCATGCTCCAAAAGCCCTAAAAGTCCACCTGAAAGACATTACTGTCAGAATAGACCTTGAGTAGCCCAAATGAAAATTAAATCTTGTGCTCTTGCGTACACGTCAATAGGAGCTGGAGTAGTTCATAATGTCTTCAAATGAGCAGAACCAACAATTGTATTTGTGCCTGCCGTGTCTGGTGCGCTTTATATGTAGGTGCTAAATCTTAAAATATTGTAGTTTCTGGACCACACCATCTTGGGGGTTTTTGTCCATCATGAAGTCTCCTGGTAGACAGTTGGGGAGGGATAATTGGATTTTTCCTTCTAGTTTTCATTTTAAGGAGCTTGTCATTGATTCAGATGTGAAATTGACATTGAAATTTTATCACTTTCCTCTTTAAGCAGGGAAATTAATTGGGTAGGTGCAGAAGAGACACATATGAAGCCAAGAGAAGACAATTTCCAAACAGCAGAGTGTTTTCTAAGGTCTAGGGAAGGGCATGAAGGTGGTACCTCATTCAGTCTGTAGAGTTGTGTTTAACAAACAACCAAAAATGAAAAAATAAACCCTTACACTTGTTAAGAATTGTGATGTATTTTTGAAGTGTTGTTGGATAACTTGCTTTCCATATGTTGGTTTTTGGTAGGTGACAATTGGCATTTGAGAAGGATTGACTGGTGCTGTGAAGCTGGGGAAGCATTAAGTCAAGAAGTAAGAGGATCCTATTTTTGACTTGAATCATGAAGTATTTTTACTCTATTCTGTGGAGAATTAACTGGAATCATGGAATGGTTTGGGTTGGAAGGGACCTTTCAAGGTCCTCTAGTGCAACCCTCCTGCAGTGAGCAGGGATATCTGCAACTAGAGCAGATGGACAGGCCTCTGAGCAAACCTGACCTGGAATGTTTTCAGGGATGGGGCTTCTACCACCTATCTGGGCAACCTGGGCCTATGGTTAGGCCTGGGGATACCTATGGTTAAAATGGAAATCTTGTGCACCTTCCTCTTGTGATTTGAGCTGTAGCCCCATAGTCTTTCCAAAAACCTTGTCTTTCCATGCATTAAAGATACATATACCAAGAATCACAGAATGGTTTTGGTTGGAAAAGACCTTTAAGATCATCCAGTCCAACTGTGTTAACCCAGCACTGCCAGGTCACCACTAAACCATGTGCCTCAGTACCACATCCCCACAGCTTTGAAATCTCTCCAGGGATGGGGATTCCACCATTGCTCTGGGCAGCCTTGGCTGACAATTCTTCTGGGGAAAAAACTGCCCCTAATTTCCAACCTACATGCCCCCATGTGCAACTTAATGCCATTTCCTCTTGTCCTGTCGCTTCTTCCTTGGGAGAAGAGACCAACCCCCACCTGGCTCCAACCTCATTTCAGGGAGCTGTGGAAAGCATGGTCTCCCCTGAGCCTCCTTTTGTTCCCTTATCTGCTTCTCACAAGACTTGTGCTCTAGACCCTTCACCAGCTTCATTGTCCTTCTCTGGAAATGCTACAGCTCCTCACTGTCCTTGGAATGAGGAGCCCAAAACTGAACCCAAGACTCAAGGTGCAGTCTCACTGGTGCTGAGTCCAGGGGACAATCCCTGCCCTAGTCCTGCTGGCCACACTAGTGCTGATACAGCCAGGATGCTGTTGGCCTTCCTGGCCACCTAGGTGTGAGATGTGGACGTCTGAAGGAAATCCACTGCTCACCAGGGTGCTGTGGAGGGTCTCCTATCAAAGCAGACTCCTGTATTTACGATACTTGTATGCTGTTGCAAAGCTCTCTCATGCAGTGGATGTTAAACAGGTATTTCTGTGCTCTTAGGTGGAAAAGAAAAATGCCTTGGACCTTTGGCATGCGTGACTTAAACACTGTCATACTTCAGGAAGCAAAGCACAAGAACACATTGACTAACAAGTGCTTTCTCTTCCTACAGAATGCCACTTTGAAGGAACTTAATGTTTGCAGAGGAGATACTTTGATTCTAACTGAAGGAAAGCTTCCACCAAAGGTAAGAGGAGAGAAATTCCGTTCTTTAGTCAGTTGACATCACCTGGAGACTTGATGTGTCATTTCTTTTGGTGTGTTTTTTTTTTTCCCCTCTTGCTTATTTTAAAAATACTTCCCTTGGGAAAATTCTGTCTGGCTGTTATCAGTAATGCTCTTGGTAGTTTTAGAGCTTTTTGGATTTCAGTGCATATTTATTATAATCCCTGTCTATATTTATTTGTCTTTCAACCTGTGCTGTAAAAGGCTTCCCAACTGAAAACAGAGGGCCCCCTGGGGATGCCCTCTTCTCAGCCATGCTCGTACAAATGGAAGGATTCTTTGCTAACAAACCTCAAGCAATATCATAGTTTGGATTGGAAGGGACCTTTAAATATCACCTAGTTCTGATATTTGGCTAGATAAAGTTGCTCAGAGCCCTGTTCAATCTGATCTTGAACTCTTGCAGGGATGGGGCATCTACAGCATTGTTGGCAACCTGCTTCAGGGTCTCACCACCCTCATGACCAGAGGTAGTTCCCTCAGCCTGCCCTTGTTTGCTGCATGTCCCAACCCTTCATGATCTCAAAGACTCTAGGTTGCACCCACACCCCATCCTGTCTTCTGTCCTGGCATGGGGAGACCAGGAAGGGACAGAGGAGTTCAAGTGCAGTTGCCAGTGTACCAAATAAGAGAGACAGAAAGCTTCTTAACTCTTTCTTATTTTACTTGGACTTCTAAAAGTCCCCTCTGACACCGCCTCCTTCTTCTGTGGCTCCTGCAGACACCTCTCTTTTCCCCTACTCAAAGCTGGGCAACCAGATGCCCTGCACCTCTTGGTGCCAGCCATTCTTGGCATGAGAGCACCTTGAAGGTCAGAACTGAGGCCAACTGATGGCGTTCTGTGTTTACAGAGTTCCAAAGGCAAGATGGTGAGGTGGCTTGTGACATCGGGAGGATGTAGCCATGACAATGCATACAGCCAGAGATGGCTGTTCTGGGAGTGGGGGATCCTGTGACCTGAAAGGTGCCCTAATGTGGGATAAGGGGTGGGGGGGAGTAAGGGCCCTTTTCCTTGACATCTCTCCCCTGTGCCCTTCAGCTGCCCCTTGTGCCCAGGGACTGTCCCCCACACTCCCTTGTGTGCCATGGACTTCAGTCCCCTCCTCATCCCCTGCCCAGGGTGCTCTGGATGAGATGATGGCAACAGTGTTCCAGGAGGGCCAGGGATCCTCAGTGACCTCTCCACGCACCCAGCTCCTTGCAAGTGGTGCAGCCTCCTATGTCTGACAGTGGTTGAGATGGGGCAAAGACATCCCGTGGGTGGGAGAAGGGGGCCCACCATGAGACTGTCAGTGTGCAGTCAGCAGCAGCAGGAGGGTTGCCTGCTGCTGAATATCCCCACCTCTCCTGAACACCTTTCCTTGTCTAAAGGTCACACATCGCTCTGTAGCCTGCCCTAGAGGTTGGTGGGCTTTCCATAAAAAAATTTAGTTGCCAAATGTTATGTGGGTCCTTTTTTCCTGGTCAATGGTCCTGCTCTTGATGCTGCAGGGAGCTTGTTGGAGGGGTTCTTTGCAAGTAAGTGTCTTCAAAAATAACATCAGTGAGGTCCTAGGACAAACTGTGGTGTGTTGCCAGAGTATTTTCTAAGAATGATTGTAGGGGGAGTTACAGGAGGCCATTAACAGTGACGATTCCTGGAGGTGTCTTATAGGATGAGCCACAGTCCTAGTCTAGTTTGACAGCTCTGGTATTGGAGATTGGACAAGATGGTCTCCAGAGGTTCCTTCTAAGCCCTACCATGCTGCGACTCTGTGTGCGCCTGTGTCCATTTCCATCAACCCCTTCCTCTGAACTTGTGTTTTTGCATAGATTGTGCTTTTGTGATTCTCATGCCAAAGATTTTCTGCACAGACATAGTGTTGAGATCTCCAGTTTATCCAGCAAATGTCAGAGCTCTTGACAAAGAACTTTACTGTTTGTAAAGTGTCTGAGTTAGATAAACCTCAGATTTTTGCCCTGCATGGACAAAGTCTCATCCAGATGGTGGTTTCCAACCCCTGGCTCATTTCCCTGTGGCTGTGACCCAACTCTGGCTGTGGAGAGGTAGGATGGAAAGATGTTGAAACAGAAGTCTGAAAGCCTGCAAGAACCAGTGGGCAGACAATGTGGATCTCATCAAGTCCATGGTGAAGGGAGCTTCATAAATTGTAATATTTTTTTTAATACATTTGTCCTCAAAAAAAAAAAGGTAGAATAAGAGCTTAGGGCAGGAGTGTGGTGGGTGTTAATAGCCTGGTTCAGAGCTGCATCTGAGCGCAAACAGCCTCTTCTGCTCAGGAAAGTAGAGCTATCAACCTAGTGTTCCTTCCTGGCTCGTTAGAGCAGGTATGGTCAGGAGTTTCTGAAGTGACAGAGCAGTTGGTGACCTTAAATGAATCCAACTTTCTGTGGCAAGGTCAGCCCTGTGTCCATATCTTCAGGCAACAGTGTCACCCAGGGGCAGCTGTAATGCTGGGCACTGTGGCAGCAGAGCAGGGATGGTGAGTTGAGGCTGGATTATTTGTCACTCGAGTCCCTGTAGAAGTAGGAAGGAGAGCTGCTGGTGTGTGATCTTAGATGAATGTGGAGGACTTCAGAAAAGCTCAGGTTTGAACAAGTCCTTTCCTTCTCCTTCGGGTGAAATTGTTCATTGTCTGTATTGGAACACAGGAGCTACCTGGTCCTTTCTGTTCCTTTTGCAGGGTTTTCTGAAAATATCCATCTGGTGGTTCAAGTCTCCATGTCATAAGAAATGTGGAGAGAATGCAGAAGACCAAGTGAACAGGATGACCTGCAAGATGGACGCTTTGCAGCTGTCTCCTGCAGGAGGTGAGCCTGATCTGTTTTTGAAAGGTCTGATTGCACTGAGAGCTTTGAATCAAACCCAAAATGTTATTCCAGAGCCTTAGAGGTTTCAGAAGGATTTTAAGTGACTAGTATATGGTGAAAAGAAGCACTTAGGAGACAGATGCAATTTTATTTATAAGGCCACAAATGCTGTATATACTGGCCTGATATTCCTTAGCTCTACTTTGTCAAGGGTAAGACCTCCACTAAATGGCTTCTCCATACCTGAAGGCAGTGGCTGTATTGTAAAGCATCTACTCAATGAGCATAGAGGTGATTGGCTTCCAATGCCAGACTCCTCATATCACATTTCAGGCTTGTTGCTTTTTGAGAAAGCTGTAAAAGGAGTGATGAGTAAATCTTGCATAGCATCAAAGACATTACAGACAGTGTTTTAACCTGGTTAAAATTTACAGCTTCTAAAGGTGACAGCCCAGTCAAAACCCAGCTTGGGTAGGAAAATCAAGGAGAGTTGAGAAGCAAGAAGAAAATGGAGGGATGACTGGGAATTGGAGAATGGGAAATAATTTTATTTTCCCATGTAAGGGAAAAATCATGTTCCTTTGCTACTGAGTTGTGTTGCAGAGCAGGACCCCTTCCCTTTTAAAAGGTTTATCTGCATTTTTCACTTTTTTTCTCAAGATTTTTTGAGTTTTACTTTCTCCCCTGATTATTACAGTAGCATAAGTAAGAGCAGATTTAACTTCTTCCTTGCAACACATTCCATATTTCAGAGTTATAACCTGTGATTATTGAATATTTACCTATGTGAATAACTGGATTTAGTTTAAAATCTGCAGTGGAGGATCTGTTTGAACTTTTCCTGTTTGGCAATCAGTAGAATGTGTTTTATCAGATCTATATCATGATTATTGAACTGCCCTCCAACAGAGTGAGGTCAGGTCCCTTCTCTAAGGGAAATCTCACCATGAAGTGACTGTTATCTCTTCGGTCAATAAACAAAGCTGTGTTGACTTTTGTGTTTCTCCCTCCTACCTCTAAAGATTCACCAGAATACATCCACACAGACATGGATCTTTGTTATGCTGGCAGCATAGAAATAGCAGGAGAAGCTTCTTTGGAAGATTTGAAGATGCAGGTTAGATGTTCTCCTGTATTGGAAATGTACAACAACACTGTGATTCATTGAGCTCTATTAATACCTATTTTCTATTTCCTTTTCCCTTGTCTCCAGTATGTTCTGATATGGCATTTGCTTATATGCCATGTTCAGTGGTAAGTACCAAGGGGCAGTTGGAGCATGTAGCTCAGAGACTTCCTTAGTATGTCCCCTGCAATTGCCATTCTACCTGTCATGTCTCCTGACCTGCAAAAGCCTTGTTGCACTTCATTGGGAACTTTGGCTTGCAGCCCTAGCTTTCTTTCACAATGTAAAAAACTCTTCATGAGAAGCACACACGTACAAACACTTCCTGCAAAGTCCTTTTCCATTTCCACATTGTTCCTGTATTAGTTTTATTAGTTTTATGTGTCTTTCTTGTTTTTGGGTTGTTTGGTTGTTTTTTCTGGTTGTTTTTTTTTCTTTATATACTTTGAATCTAATGACTAAAGATTTGATTTTGATGCACAGAAGGTTATATTTGTCATTCAGAAAGGTAGAGCTTAGTTTCTTTGTCCAGAAACTAAGGTGCCTTTTATTTCTTTTTTTTATATCATAAAAATATGATTTTAATACACTAAAAAAAATTGCCCCTGCTCTCGAAGAAAAAAATAATTAAAAAACCCCAACCCAAAGGCAAAAGCTCAGAAGCCCAACCAAAAAAATTCCAACCCAAACTCACAAAAAGACATAAACTAATCCTATCATAAGGCTTTTTTTTTTTCAGCCAGTCAATTGAGTTAAACTGCATGGGGCGATATCTCACCTGATTCTGAGCCACACCAGCACTTCACAGAATCACAGTATGGTGAGGGTTGGATCATCTTGTCCAACCCCTCTGCTAAAGGAGAGTCCCCCAGAGCAGTTTGCTCAGGATCACATTGTGCAGGTGGGTTTGGATTCTCTCCAGAGAAGGAGACTCCACAACCTCTCTGGGCAGCCTGAACCAGGGCTGTGGCTGGCCACCCTCACAGGAAATAAGTTTTTCTTTTACTTTTCTTGGTACAACTTCAGCTTCATTCTCTGCCAAATATTGCTATGAAAAAAAACTGTTGGCATCTTGTGAACAAGGAGAATTGTCTTAGCATGGAAAAAGTCTCTTTAAGGGTTTAAAGGAGCTTGCCCAGCACTTGGCTTGAGATTGGGGTAGTGATTCTGTCAGCCTCATTCCCTCCCAGTTATACAAATTTTGGTTAAAAAAAGAAACTTGATACCTTTGAAATGTAATTGAAGTTGAAGTCCTGGGAGGGAGTGAAGTCCAACTTGGTTTGATGTTGAAAAGCCAATATTGTGATCACAGCCATTACCTGTAAGTCTAAAACAAACAGCTGGTGTGGAACAAATTAAAATATTTTGCTGTATTTCTTATGGCTTAAGTATTGTGTTGAGAATGAATAATTTTCTTTTTTCCCAAGGAGACTGGCTGCTGAAATTATTGAAGAAATGTTCCTTTGTTTCAGGTTTTGACCTTACCGTGCTGCCAGGAGCAGATTGTCCCACTGCCCTCATTTCTCAGAGCATGGACAGTGGACAGTAGGGGTCCAGGCAAGCTTTTAAGAAACAACAAGCAGCAACTCAAGTAGGTTTCTTCTCAAGCATGTAGGTAGTGTTGCAACAGGCTGGATTGTGGGGTGGGCTGACAGAGAAACAAATTGGCTCACTCAAATGTTAACAGAAAGCTCATTCTTGGGTACTTGAGGATTTTGCTGAGCATATTTGTTTAACTGGAGCGCTGTGGAAGGGGAAGGTCTGAGCATCAGTAGGTCTGAGCATCTGACCTAGTCATCTTTGACCACACTTTTTCTGCTGAGCTTTGTTGTAGGTGTTTTTAAAGGATATTGATCTCTTGGGTTTTTCATTCTTTATCCAATAGCCTCTTGCTTTGTTTTTTCAGAGAAGCACAGGTCTACTTGAATAAAACAGTAGCTTTTCTAGCCAGGAATTTAGAATATGACTCGGAATGTGTGTAATCTTTTGTTTTGCTTTTAGTGAGTATAAGCTGGGTGCCAGAGTGGAAATATGCATAGAACCATTGCAGAAGGAAGAGAATTTGGGGTAAGACCTCAAGATACTTAAATATTCCAGTACTTAAGGGGGGCTATAAGAAAGATGGGGACAATCTTTTCAGCTGGGGTCCTGTTGTGACAGGACAAGGGGTGACTGTTTTAAACTAAAATAAAGCACATTTAGAGTAGAGAGAAGGAAGACATTTTTGACAGAGGGTTGTAAAGCACTGTCCCATGTTGACTAGAGAGGTGGTTGATGCCTCATCCCTGGAAACTTGCCAGGTGAGGTAGGATAGGGCTCTGAGCAACCTGCTGTAGTTTCAGATGTCCCTGCTCACCACAGGGGAGTTGGACTAGATTACCTTGAAATGTCCCTTCCAACCCAAACTAGTCTACGATTCTGTTTTATACTTGTTTCTTAGAGCAATGCATTTGAGATGAGACTTAATTGAGCAGCTTTTAACTTGAACACTGTCTGTCAGGATTACAGATATAAGGATGCAAGAAGACTTCAGATCATAAGGGAGGGAATAAAAACTAGCAATTCTGGATTCTGAAAGCATGATTCACAAAAAGGGTCTATGTTCTTTCCCTGATGACAGCCCCCATGAGTTGCTGCTTCGAGTCCAGATGGGCATACCAGGGGAGAGGGACTACTATGACTCCATGGATTTGGTGTGGGATATCTCGAAAGAATGCACAGCCTGGGCGCTGAGGCAACGAGTGGCTTCTCACTATTGTCTCCCTGCAGATAAAATTGAAATAGCCAAATACTTCCCTGAGAGATTTGAGTGGCTGCCAATATCAAGCTGGGTAAGATCTGGAATGACAATCCAACTGTTGCTTAGAGAGAAGTATGTTGTTGGTTTGTGCTGTGGTTCTTGAACAAACATATCTAAGCAAAATCTGCCACCTGTGAACCTTCTGCTTTGATTTTATTCAGACACAGCAAATGTCCAAGAGGAAACGGAAGAAAAAGCAGGAGAATTTACAGTCAGCACCTTACCACCTGAAAGATGGAGATATCATTGGGGCAAAGGTAAATTAACTTGGCTTTAGTTGTTGCAGGAGGATTAGTTAGGTTTGGGCACTGTCCCCTTTGTTGCATTTTAATTTCTTCCTGGTTTTCCTGCATCCAGCTACATCTCTCCGAAAGTACTGGTGTGCAGATCTGGAAAATTGTTGCTACTGGTGCTTTTTCTTTTTCTCCTGTTGTTTATCAACCTGATGGAATTTTCATGGTTTTTCCCTTGTGTCTTGATACTGGCAATACCTTAGAGGCTTTTGTGCAGCTCTTGACCAGTATAAGCCATCACTTTCTGCTCTGTGCTTCAACACTACAGAATAAACTGGATCTATTTTCTTGACTTTTTTAACTCAGAGTAAATCCTAAATGTTATAAATTAAACCCACTACATTTTCCAAAGAATTATTACAGATCTATTTAATTATTTACCAAAGAAATACACAGCAGCATACTGAGCACTGAGCAATAAAGCTTATTTAGGAGACCTCTGAAGGTACATACAAAGTTTTAAAGCAGTATGTGAAAAGTCTGTCATTGGTAAAAAAAAATTGTGGTGAAACACTGACCCAGGTTTCCCAGAGAAGTGGTCAATACCCCATCCATGGAACCATTCCAGGTCAGGTTGGAGGGTGCTCTGAGCAACCTCCTCTAGTTGCAGATGTCCCTGCTCAGTGCAGGGAGAGTTGGACTAGATGAGCTTTAAAGGTCTCTTCTGCGCAAGCCTTTAATTATTTCATTGTGTCCTCTCCTGATGCCTATGGAGAGAAATATCTGAATAAGGCAAATTCACTGTTTAATACAAAAACTAGAGTGAAGGAGTCTCAACATTTTTTCCTTTTTGAATCTTTTCACTTATTAATGTGAAGTTAATTGCTGTTAAACTAGTTAGAGGAGATATGATGAAAATTAATTGCACGAACTGAGCAACATCAGGGAAATAGTTTTGTGAACCCTAGAATCACAGAATGGTTTGGCTTGGAAGGGACCTTAAAAGATTATCTAGTTCCTAATCCCCCTGCCATGGGCAGGGACACCTCCCCCTAGACCAGGTTGCTCAAAGCCTCATCCAACCTGGTCTCAGATATATTCAGTGATGAGGCATCCACAACTTCCCTGGGAAACCTGTGCCAGTGTCTCACCACCCTCAGAGTGGAGAACTTTTCCTAATTCCTAATCTTTTGCTGGATGAAAATTAAAATCTGATACACACAATCCTTTTTCACCTTAGAATCTTCTCCTTGATGACACTAAGGACTTCAGCACAGTGAGAGATGACATTGGAAAAGAGAAACAAAGGCAGCTTGCATTAGAAAAAAAAAGGTAATAATGATCATTTACATTATTTTTTTCTTTAAAACATGCAAACTGTTCTTTGCCACTTTTCAGACTGGTTGACACCTGGATGATTTTGGGGACAGTGCTGGCTGGGTGCTCTGGGAGCACACAATTTCAGTAGTCCTCAAGGAAGTGCTCAGGTAATTCAAACTCCTGGCTTTAAGTGCCACATCCTTATACAGACCCTCCATTTTTCTTTCCTTTTGGAACACACTGCATCATTTCTCCCTGCCTCTGGAGATGAAAAATGAACTCCTTGGCTGCACTGGCCTTGCGTGGGGGTGTGTGAACTTGTGATGTCATTCTTACAGCAAAGTGCAAATCAGGTTCCAGTCTGGGCTCTGGTTACTGCTGTTAGCGCTAAGGCTCAACACTAATCTTAAGCATCTTAATTTTTTTAATAGTCGTCAAGCCGAACGCTTCCAGGACCATGTTTTCTCTGAGGAGAAGCTGAATACTAAGCACCGCAAACCGGAAGTGGCTCTTTCGATCAACGTGGGTGTTTTCAGATAGCACCAGGAGGTGATTTGCTGAGCAGACCATACTACTGATGTACTCGGTTGGCGTGGAGTGCCTGTGCTGGACCAGCCAGATGGGCCTTCCTGAAGTGTCTTCAAGAATCATTGAGACAACAGGACCTAGGGTTCAGGAGAACTCTGATTTTCTTCTGGTCTCTCTTGGGGAAGTGCTTTAGCATCCCATCATCAATGTGTTACTCATTCTCAGGCTAGGTAACTGCACTTTATCCAGGAGAAAACGGATTAATATATTGGATAACTGTTTAGTGAGTGTTTCGTAATCACACTAAAATGCTTTTTTCTTTTTTTTGGGTCAGATGCTGATGTCTTGCACCATCACTACAGAGTTTGCAGGTTTTTAATGCAGTCATCAACATCTTGGGTTTTTTTCTCTTTTGAAGTACTTTTCCATCTCTGCTGAAGTTACTAGTGATACCAGAGCTTTATAGAAACCTATCTAGAAACTCTCTATATAGAAACCTAAGCCTGTAGTAGCTGGTGTCAGCTTTCAGGAATGAAGGAAAGGTGGAAATGTCTAGACAAAGTGTACTAAATTGTCTTCAAAAAGGGCAAGTTCTGAGACTGTCAACCTCTAAAACCTAAAAATCTTTTGTGATGCAGATTTTCTAGGGCTTTTTTGTTGCCTATAGACTTCAATAACAAACAAAACTCAAAGGTTCTTAAGTAAAATGTTTACTAACTGCTCATGAGATTGGATTGCAATATTGAGAATATGTGTAACTAGCTGATGAGAGAATATCTTTCTTAAAACCTCTTGGGAAACAAGCCAGATGGTCAAAAATAGATATTGAATGTAGCCCCAAGTATCTCTAATTCTGTGTTACTGAGAGGACAGAATACAGATCAATTTTGGTGATTGCTGTAAACACTTAACTTGTTTCGTGTACTTGTGAAAAATTTTGGAGTAGGAGATACCAGTACAGCAGACTACTAAAATTTTGGCTAACATGAGATCTCTCCTTTACTTTTTCTAGCTTAACAATATTCTGGTATTTCAGACAGATTCAAGACAAAAACTGACACTCAGAAAAACAAAAGTCACAAGCACCTCAAAGCATGTGATTACTGCTTATTTCTGTGTATATCTTTGAAATTCAGCACGTGCTTCTGCGTTTTCTTAGGCCGATCAAGAAGGGGGTGTATTCATTTCCCTGCTTTTTCAGTGGTGAGTAGGCTTTACATGAACCTTGGAATCTTAGTGTTAGGGACAGATTTCCTGACGGAGGTGAGGGCAGCTGGTTGCTTTCCTCACTGGATTTTGTGTTGCCTTCTGTATCAGTGTTCTTGCAGTGCCAGGATTTACAGAAATTATCACCAGCCCTGATGATTGAGGTGAGCAAGAACTGTTCAGTGTTTGCAGGTTATTCTGTTGCATTGCACTTACTTTGCTGTCACTTAGATTCCTCCAGTTCCTTTCTGGGAGACTCTATGGAGCTCAGCCTCCCAGCCACCCTTCTATAACTCTAGTTTTTCTTGAAAACACAAACTTTGGAGAGATTGAAATATGGCTCCCAAGCACTAACATGAGGATTTTAGTATGTGCCTTTGTTCAAGTGTAATGTAGCAGCACTTGCACTGGACCAATCTTGGATTATGCCTAATGTTGGTTCAAAAATGAATATTTTTTCTTAGAACTATTGTGGGACATTCCACAATGAGAGAGTTCATTAAAAATGGGGGTGGGGAGAGGGAACACCTTTTTACAACGGAGTCTTTGTGATGGTTATTTTCCAAAGCCTGGAAAAGCTTTTGTCTTTATTTTTCAAGTCTTCACAAAATAAAAAGTCATTTCTAGATGTCTAGTTGATTTGTCTATGTATGTCCCACTGATACATTGATGGGGAATGGCGTGAATTGGTTTCTAGCATTGGACCTTCATTAAGCTTTAATTTTCAGATGGCTTCCTAAGAGAAGTCCAGTCTGTGTGAGAAGTTGCCCTCACCTGGCTGAGGTTGCACTGGCTTCAGGTGGAGTGGGATATTGGTGCAAGTTGCTGGGGGTTGTTCAGCCTGGAGAAGCAAAGGCTCTGGGGAGACCTTATAGTGGCTTTTCAGTATTTAAAAGGGCCTGTCAGAAAGATGGGGACAGACTTTTTAGCAGGGCCTGTTGTAACAGGGCAAGAGATGATGGTTTTAAACTCAGATTTAGATTTAGACCAGAGAGGAGGAAGAAGTTTTTGATGCTGAGACGGTGGTGAGACAGTGGCCCAGGTTGTGCATACTCAGCATCCATGACTGAACGAACATGGCTAGCGGCCTGGCTGTTCTAAGAGGGACGTGTTCAGTTCTGCAGAGTATCTGTATTTGTGTTATGGGGCAAATAAGGAAAAGTGGAAAGGAAATGGGCTGATCCTTACTTTCTTGTTTTATTTTTTAATTATACCACAACAGTTTTAACAAACTTTTGTTAATAACAAAAAATACTAAACCCATTTTCTTACATTCTCATTAATGGGGATGGCAACTCATAAAGTGATGGAAATACAAAGTGTATCTTAATATGCAATCTAGTTGCATGCTTTTGTTTCTTACTGCACTAAAAGGCTTTCAAACTAGAAGAGGGCAAGAAAAAAAGAAATTGTGTTGGGGGTAAATCACTGTAGCAGGTGCGAGTCTGTGAGGTGCAAACACAAGCCAAACTTAGCACCATTCCTAAAAGGAAACTTAGATTATTTTCTAAGGGGGGAAGTTTGTGAACACTATAAAAGGGAGGAAGGGATGGGGGAAAAGGGTAGTGGGAAAGATGTTTTTCCCAAAAGGCTTGTTAAGGCCTGGCCCAGGCTCTCCGGGCCAAACGATTCTGTAATTCCATGGCTCCAGCGCCTCTTCCTTCAGGCCCGGGCTGGGGACGGCTGGGCCTGCCCGGGCGGCTGGGCCCGTTGCTAGGGCCGCACTGTGGGTAGCAACCGCCTACGCCTGCTCTGCGCATGACCACTGGGGCGCCGTGCGCCGCGGGGCAGGCCGGGAATGCTCTGAGCCGCCGGTGGCGGCGGCGCGGTCCTGCCGCGGCTATGAACGACGCAGTGGTTCGGCGGACGCAGGAGTCCTTGGGCCGAGTGATCCGTAAGCCGCCGCTGACGGAGCGGCTGCTGAGTAAGCCGCCATTCCGCTACCTGCACGACGTGATCACCGAGGTGGGTCGGGACGCGGCCTGCGGGCCCGATCCGCTGTTGCTAGGCAACAAGGGCTTTTCGCCTGCTCGGCCGCCCCCTGGCGGGTGGGGCTTTGCCTGCTGCGGGTGGGGGCTGCTGGGAGTACCCTGGGGGCCTTGACCCCGGGAGGGGAGAATGAGGGGAACGGACCACACACCTTCCCGGGGCCTCGGGGCCTGTGCTGGTCTGGGTGGCTCTTAGTAGCGAGTAAATCTCCAGAGTTCTAGCCTAGTGAGGAAATCTGGAGGCTTTAGATAGAGAGTAAATCTTGGGAGTTTAGAACAAGGAGTAAATCTCAGAGGTTTATGTTAGTAAATCTCGGGTATTTCAGGTTAGGGAGTAAATCTCAGGGGTTTAGGATAGCAAATAAATTTCAGGGTTTTAGGGTAGTAAGTAATTCCCAAAATTTTAGGTTAGTAACCAAATCTCAGGGGTTTTAGGGTGGCTGGTGGTGGTTAAGGCCAGGCAAGGGGTTTAATTCTTTTCCCTGGTCTGCTGTGCCTTCGATCTTTCATACTAGTGTATCGTTTTCCCGCCTAAACAAAACCAACTTCTAATTTTTACATTCATTGAGCTGCAGCTTTTATATGTGCAGAAGTTGATAAGGGAGTAATATGTTTAAATGCTGGAGTACGTGTTGTGAATCTCCCAGATTCACCAACCATCAGGGTTAAAGACCGGCAGAGAGGCCTAAGCCATAAGCAAGGATTAAGTCCCATTGTTCCAGAGCATGATTAGAGACAGAGCAGACTTCTGAACGTGCTCAGGAAATAGTTCTAAATGAGGTATCACCTGAGAAGGCAAATAAGGCCCGTGTATTTCCTGTTGCCATGCAACAATGAACTTCCAGGTGTTCTTGACTTACTCCTTTTCTTGTCTTTTTAAGGTAATTAGAGTGACAGGTTTTATGAAAGGACTTTACACGGATTTTGAATTGAAATCAGATAATGTTAAGGTGAGTATGAAACTTCCTTATTTATTCAGCTTTAATACTAGTATTCTTTGAAACTTCCCACAGAGTACTTCTGGCCTTTTCTGCATTCAGCAAGGACCTGTCTTTAGTTTTGTGAAGAAATTCCAAAAGCTGTTGCCTGTTAGTTATATAATGCAATGTGTGGGTGTGAACACCTATAGATTGCATTTGCGAATGTGACCCAAACAAGCTGTCGTGTGTAGAGAACGATTTCTCTAAGTATCTCAAACCAGTGAGGGTTAATGTCTGACCAGATCTAGGTTTCCAAAATGCTGTTGTGTTACTGATAAAAGGAACTGTTCTGGAGCAAGTCTGAAGTAGGCAGGCATTGATAATAAATCACAAACACTAGAAATCCATAGACAGCTTTCTAAAGAGTCTTGTGATCTCTCAATGGAATTAGTTTTTTTTAATACTTATTGTTTTATACATGTGTGTGTATATACACACACATATATATCTAAAAAATATGGATATAGGACTAGATGACCTCTAGAGGTCCCTTCCAACCCAGATATTTCTGTGTTTCAATTCAGTCAGGCAAGGCCTTCCTCACACTTGGGTTCTCTTGAGTGATGAGTAAAACTTTCAGCCTCCTGCTCCTCTTGCCATAACTACCACAGAAGTATTTCCAAGAGTTTCAGAAGTCATTTGGGCTGATTCACATTTGGTTTTGAGATGCCTAGAAAATTCTGACTGCTTGGAAGGTGCTAAGGATCATCCTCTGAAGACCTGCCTCCTTTAACATGGGGCATTTTAAATCACCAGTGACATCTGAAGCATGGTTTTAGCACAGGCAGCAGGGTTTGAAGCTATCATCCCTGGCAAAGACTGCTTGCACTTGACCCAATCAATCCCATTAGCTAGTCTTGGTCAGAAGCTCCTGTTTCTTCCAGAAAACAAACCAAACCAGTTTCCCTTTTCATAATGTGCACTTGATTACACTGCAGAGCAGCAATGACCAGTGCAAAAAGGGTCCCGAATAATGTGTCTCTGATGCTTAGACCATGATGGTTGCAACAACATTAAAAGAAGATTTTGTTAAACGAAGATTTCTGTTCAACAATGATTGGGTGGAGTTGGTTGGTAACTGTTACATCCCATGGAAAGGCTGAGAACCGCGGGGCTGTTCAGCCTGGAAAAGAGAAGACTGAGAGGGGAATCTGATCACTGTTTACAAATATCTGTAGGGTGGGTGTCAAGTAGAAGGGAAGGTCTCTTTTCCATGGTGCCCTGTGACAGGACAAGAGGTAATGGTAGCAAGGGGAAACACAGGAACCTCAACAGGAGGAAAAACTTCTTCAGTGTGAAGGTGACAGAGCCTGGAACAAGCTGCCCAGAGAGGTGGTGGAGTCTCCTTCTCTGGAGACTTTCAAGACCTGCCTGGATCTGTTCCTGTTTGGTCTGCTCTGGGTGTTCCTGCTCTGATAGTGGGGTTAGACTCTATGATCTCCAGAGGTCCCTTCCAACTCCTATGATTCTATATATACAGTAAATATTCTTGCTTAATATCCCAGGACTTGCTGAGGCATTAACTTAGTAAATGTATTCCATGATAGCTTTATTACAGGATACACATGGCTAATTACTGAAAGAGAAGGTTAATATTATTAATGAAAAATGGGTTTTTTTTTTTAAGCACCACAGTGACCTTAGTTTCTGCTGACTGCTATTCCACTGTCTGCCTCTTCACTGAGTTGACACTGACTTCAACTACTGACCTGGATGGAAACTTTGGACTCTTATTCAAGACAAATAACACAGAGTTTGTGTGTTGCTAGTTAGCCAGCTACAGCTGTTGTTGATTGTTTAACATAGCAACTGAAAGTATGAGCTCTGTGAGCCTGGATTGTCATCCATACAGCCAATTGTATGGGTGTTTTGCACACTTCTTGGAGCTAGTTATCAGTTTGGTATGTATGTTTATTTCTGTGACTGTTCTTGTTGTAGGGACAATGAGAATCTAGGTTATTTATACAAGGGGTCATAGATTTTTTTTTTTTTTGGTATTATCCCTGGTGAAACTTGTCAACAGATTCTGTGATGAAGAGCAGCTTAGTGTGTGCTGCTGCTTCTTGGGAGAGCGTTTTATTTGTGTATTGAAGGAGCAGATTTCTTAGGAACTCCTCAGTAGGTCTTTGTATCTACACACTGTGATATCTGAAGTTTCACCAGTCTTGAGAACCTCATTGAGGATTTCTTTCACATTCCATGAGATGATGATTTTCAAGAGTTCAGGCAGAATAGATCAAAATGTTGTAGTATTGGGGAAAACATCTCTAGCTTGTGTTCCTGCCTGGTGGAAAAGGACCTGGTGTTGTTGGTTGACAGCCAGACGAAGATGAGACAGTGTATGCCCAAGTGGCCAAGAAGGCCACCAGCATTCTGGCCACACCAGTATGGCCAGCAGGACTGGGGCAGGGATCTTCCTCCTGTACTCAGCACTGGTGAGGCCACACCTCAAATCCTGAGTGCAGTTTTAGGCCACTCGATCTAGGAGGGCATTGAGGTTCTGGAGCATGTCCAGAGAAGGGCAACAAAGCCGTTGAAGGGTCTAGAGTACAGGTCTTGTGAGGAGTGGATGAGGGACCTGGAATTGTGCAGCCTGGAGAAAAGGAGGTTCAGGGGAGACCTTTTTGCTCTCAGCAGCTCCCTGAAAGGAGGCTAGAGCCAGGAGGAGGTGAGTCTCTTTTTTCCAAGGAACAAGTGATAGGAAAAAGGGAAGTGGCCTCAG
>JANIJG010021620.1:0-19196 GCA_024611175.1 Megaceryle torquata
AGTGCTTCCCGGACATCCTCTGCTCTCATGAAGACACTTTGCTCCGCGGGCAGGGTGAGAACCAAAGGGGAGGGGGTGAGGGGAGGGTAAATAAAAAAAAAAAATTAAAAAAAAAATAATAATAATAGGGAGGGGGGGAAATAGAAGGAAGGGGGGCTGAGGGCGGCGCGGCGGGCAGGGCTCAGCGCCGACTCCGCGCCGTGCGGAGATGCGGCAGCAGCGGCGCGGCGGCGGGTAGGCTCTGACTTGCCGGGCGCCGGGGACGGCCGGCGAGCAGCTCCCACCTCCTCCTCCTCTTCTCCCGCATGGAGGAGGCCCCGGCTGCTCGCAGCGGGAGGGGGTGGAGAGAAAAGAAGCTGGACGGCCGGCAGGGAAGGAGCCGGCAGGAGGTGCCGGAGCAGAGGCGCGGGGCTCGCCACAGCCCAGCCCAGCCCAGCCCAGCCCGGCCCGGCCCGGCCCGCCTCTGCCCTGCTGGAGCCACGAGCCGCCGCGAGCCTTCTCAGGCAACGCTGCCGCCGTGCCTCGCTCCCCCTCCCGCCCCCACAGCAGCAACGGCCACCGCACGCGCCCCGCCCTGCGCCCGACACTGGTCGGCCCAGCGGCGTGACTGGCGTCGCTCTCCACCAGTTCGATCGCGAGACCGCCGGCCAGAGCCGCCCTGGGGGCGGGACGGGGGCGGCCCTGCGGCTCCCCCGCCTCTCTCGTACTCCCCCCTTGGCTCCGCGGTGTTGCCCCAGCCGCGGGGTGCGCGAACCGGCAGGGGGATGTTGGTGGGGAGAGCGGCTGTGAGGTGGCTCCCACGGGGGCTGGTGGCAGGGGGGGCTGCGTCCGCCGGCCTTTGTCTGCGGCGGCGATGGCGGGGGGCGGCCTGGAGGCTGCTGGCGCCGCCGCCTGGGTTACGTAACGAGGCCGGCGGGCCTCGGGGTCGCCGTTGGAGCGGCCGAGTGGGGCAGCCCTCCGGCGGGGTGGGCGTTCGGGGCCGCACCTGCCAGCGCTGAGGTGGAGGCAGTTCGCTTTGTGCTAGGGGCCAGTGGGGTGTAACGGTGTTCGACGAGCCCGTCACTTCGTTTTGTGTTTGTACGTCAAAAAGTCGAGATTTCTTCCGTTCTTCCCTTGACACCTTCCTCGGCAAAGCCCCCAGCCGTGGCTTTGCACAAAACCCGGCGGTGTCCGGCCCGGGGCTTCCTCCCTCCGACAGCTGGAGGGTGAGACAGGCCGGCCCATGCCGGGGCAGTGAAGGGTAACACAGTGGGCAGCGCTCCGTAAGGGAGAAGGGGGAGGAAAGCCGGGAGGGCAGCGTGGTTCTGGGTCGGCTGCTGTAAGGAGGGAGCAAGACCGTAATTGTACTGTGGAGATTAATTCTGCATGGGTGCCTTCAGATCACCTCCCACATGAACTCATATGTACTACATGTACAGGAATATATAAAGAACTATTTCACAATGTTTTCTAAAGTCTGTATTTTAACATACTGATTTTATATCGAACTTGCCAACTGTAAAGTTACATGGCTAAGTTGTATTCATACCAGTGTTTGAGATTCAGAGTCCACACGGTTTGGCATTAACAACATAATTAATAGCAATTTCTTTGCTGAAGAACATCATCATTTCAAGTCTTCAAGAGTTGCCTTGTCCAGCTATCAGAGCAATGCTTTTAATTAAAAAGATAGATTCTTCTTTGTAATAAATTACATTTCCCATCTCTACAAGGTTGCAAGATAACACATTTCAAAAGTGATATTGTTAGAACTACAAAAGATAGTCTCTGATTCGAGATCATATTGGTTACAGGGCCTTGGTCTTGTGTCTTTTTGGAGAGGCAAGGGAAATACTTGCCGGCTCTGGCAGATCTTGAGAAGAAAAAGCACCTGCTGAAATGGAATCATGAAAATAAGCAATGTTACTGGTAAATGAGAAATTAATGCAATGCATCTATACAGTTTAACTGTGATTGCATAGTTCATCACATGAGTGTTATCCCTGTGTCTACTGTTAGAGTATTGTTAACACCATGTCTTTGAAAGACCAATCATGGGAAGGAGGGTAGAAAAGGGTGAATAACTAGTAATGCGTAGGTTCTGTACCAATGAGTAAAAGCACATCACCACTTACAGCAGGGTAGGGTAATCATGTATTATATTAAGGAGCTGTTTTTACAAGTGGCTTCAAATATTGGTGACAACCTGTACAAACATTTATAATATTACTGTCATAACACCCTGCTGACACCACGCATTCCCACCTTTTAGCATTTTAATGCATCTTCACAGGCAAGAGGAAAATATTGCAGTAATATTTTTAATTATAAATTCAGTAACAATCTCCAATGATTTACCTATTAATCCATTCATTCCCAATCAACAACTTTGAAAGAAATGCAACCTACAGCACTTACAGCATACTGTACGACTTACCTTGCTTTCTCAATTCAGAATAGTATTGTAAAGTCAAAAGCATCTCCCATTGTCCCATCATCTGATCAGTTTAAGGAGAACTTAGAACATTGGTTGTTTACAGTTAGACTGCTCACAGAACCCTGGTCTTTTTAATTCACTTTGTGTGTATCGTTCCTGTGCGGCCTCAGAAATGAGCAATCAGACAGCAAAGGCAGCAGAACGGCTTTGATGTAGGTAATTGATCTTTCAGAATGCCAGCTGGAACAGAGTCCTCTGCACCTGCAGCAGCCTCTGGTTTACAAACACATTTTATCTCCTGTCCTAAACAAACAGGGATAAAAAAAAAACAACATCCTCTGGCTTTGTACCGTCTCTTGTGGATCGCTTCCTAAATGCTTTGGCCACCTAGGTCTGGAAGCTGAGCAAGATGACTGTAACAGCACTTTAAATTCACTGTTAGTTAACAGTCAGCACTGAGTTCCAGTACGATGTTTTGGCATAAAAGCCTGAGGCAATACTAAGCAGGAGCAATACTACCTTTCCTTGTAGTATGGCAAGACAGTTATTCAAATTCTTTTAGTTTGTAATTCATCTGAGTAGTCGCAGGAGTATCAATGGACAGTATTGCAATGACAAAGCAATGCTTCCAGTAGCACAGTGGTTTGTAAGACTAGGCAATGCTTTGATTTCCTACTGACATCAGAGAAGAAGTCCCATTTGAATGATTGAATCTGTTTCCCATCTCTAAGATGTAGATATCAATGGACTTGTTCTGACCAAAGACTGGCCAAATGTAACACCAGTAAGTGCAGGAAGTTTGAGAAGTTCGTATCTTAAAAAGGGTATAGCTGTGGACTGAAATTCTTACTTCCTATAATGTAAAGAACTCTCATCGCAGTTCCTCAATTCAATCATTTCTTAGATCCAGCACCTCTGTCTTTGTGTGAGCTCCTGTTTTTTGATCTATGAATTCTTTAACATTTTCCACAGAAAAAGAAATGCAAGTCTGAGTGACTCGAGATGAGAAACGGCTAAGCAGCACATTGAAGACTGTAGTTCCATGAGTTACCACATTGCTATTCTAACCACCTGCCACACGGAGTTGTGGTCTGAGAAAGGTTCAGTGTCTGTGCAAGGCTAGTTATTTCCTAGACACGTCATTTTAGTTGAAATTCATAGGATAGCAGTATTTCTCCATGGTGAAGCCATAGAGCTTTCTGACGTACAAGATTTATAGAGTCAGAGAGGTATTGGAATATCTTTCAGTCTAAATATCATATTAACTTGCAATGCCATCTGTGCTGATTTGATAGGTTTGCAACCATGAAAACATGCTGCTTTCTGCTTAGCAAATAAGTCACCACTGATGGGGAGATTTTTAGGTTTAAAAGTAGTTCTGAAATAAGACATCCATAGACCAAACTCAAGTGGTGACACGAGCCTTGGTGGAACTACATTCTGTGTTCCAGCTGTGAACATGGCTTCAGCTTTCTACAACAGTAACACAGATCTTTGCAATTAATTCAGAACTGCAAGTAGTGACTAATTACTGTTATGCCTAACACTGGTTTAGTGGTTTTCTGGTGACTACTGAGCTGCTTTTTCATATGAAACTTAGCTCTCAATACTGGATAATAATACCCTCTTGCAGGACCAACCCAAGGTCATTATAATCTGAAAAAAACAACGTTGTTGTTAGGCTTGATTCACAAGGCATTAAGCATGACCATACACCTACAGAGTCAGAGGCCAGAATCTGAAGCTAAGCTGTACCAAATACTGACTGATAATCAAATTGCATTATGTGTAATCTTACTTTCTAAAGAGAATATGTATCTGAGCCTTAAATTTCTTTCTCCAAGTGCTGTACTTCTGGTGTAAGGATCCATGATTTCATGTGTTCTTAAAGTAAGAATAACTACATAAAGAAACTGCAAATTGCATTCACTCCAGTTCCCACCCTCATTTGGCAAGTTTTGGGGCAATGATGACAGCTACTAACCGGGATGCAAATTACTTAAAGAGAACCACCAAGTATCAGCTATAATGGTCATGGAAGTCTACTCAGCAAGCTCTACTGCTTGCAGTCCGCAAGCTGGCTTGTTCAAGATGAGCCCAGACAAGTCTTGCAGCAGTCTAAGCAGAGAGATAATGAAGACGCAGCCTCAGAAGCAAACATATGCAAAATGAGATATGCAGCACCAGAAACACTACTTTAAAACCATAGGGAAGAATAACGCACCCTGCTGTTTCTTTCCTATGAGAGAAGAAAGGTATTTTTGTGCCAGGAGCTGCTACCTCTGCTGAGAGGAAGGGGTGGGAGCGGTGGCACGCTTCCTCCCCCACGCTGTGCGGTCACAGGCAAAGGAGCAGCCTGGGCTGTGGGTGTACCATGGTGCTGCTCGGGGCAAACATTCAGAAACGCAGCTCTGTTTGTGTAGTGCAGTGCTGCAGAAAGCCCCGGTTCTGGAGATTTCTGCAGAGCTCTGTCTTGTTAATTCCCCTGACAAGTCTGTACAACGGTGAAGCGGGAATAGCATGATGTACCTGGTCCATAGCTCACTGTCACATGGTGACTGCAGGTGTGGTTCTAAACACATCCAAACTGGCTCCAAAGTGCATTAACTATAAAGTGCTTCTTAAAACCATTTCATACACAGGACAATGATGGGGCTTATAGAGATAGAACACAGCCATTATTCTACAAAAGAGACACAGATCTGCAGTCTTGAATTAGAAGTAGCTACAGTCAGAATATGGGCAGTTGCCTCTCCTTTCATTACTGGTGCTACATGACCGTGGCTGTTGACATGAATATATAAACCCAGACTTCAGTAAGTGCCAAATTTATCCTTCTAACATTGTATTGCTAAAGTCACCGAACAAACCGCAAATTTGGAAACTATTCCTTTCCAAACACAGACTATTGCTTGTGTATACCTGAAAGTTCTGGTGTAATTCTTGATGATGCTTTGTCCAAAAGAGCAACTGATGCTTATCCTATGATGGAGCATCGTATGATTTTCTTAAGTTAAGGTCCATTAGATTTTTCAAGGCCCTCTTGAGTTTTCTCAGCCATTCTACATCAAATAGCACAAGACACACTTCACGACATATGGTGTTTACTCTCAAATAGCACTCAGGACTTTCTCTTATGTTTTTAATGGTGATAAGATTTTTCCACCATTTTAAGTCATCTTTGAGTGTTTCAAGGGTTTCCTTTACTTAGCCCTAAGACACCAGAGCTTCCCCCAGCCCTCCTCCTGTGCAGATTTTTGTTTTTCCTGAAAAACAGGATCCAAGTTGTCCACTCATGCAGTCCAGCTGCAGGGAGCCACCTCCTAACCTCTGGCAGGAACATGCTTGCTCACCTGAGCTATGGCAATAGCAGTGGCAAAAGGGATGCCCCTGTTGGTATTGATACTTTTGATTTCTCAGATGTTACACAAAGACAGCTGCCACGGCAAACAGCACTTTCAATAGCACCAGTAAACAATACAGCAATATTCTGTATAGTTGATATCAGTGAACATGATTAGGAACAAGGTAAATAAAATACATTTTTTAAAATATTCTCAAAAGACATCATATAGCAGTACTAGAGTCATTACAAAACCATGCTGTGTTGTTAGGGCTTTTTACTTCCCACAGTGTCATGGGAGGACTACCCAATGCCTGTGGTAATGCTGTATCTTTGGCTACCTGCGATAGCGCGCCGCTTGTGACGGGATTGAGTAGGAGAGGATAAGACTCAAGCTAGCTACACGATTCCTTTGCTTACTTGGAAACTCTAGTATTAAGACGAGTTCAAAGAATAAGTAAACTGGGTCCAGACTTTGTTTCTGGACTACTTCCAAGTGCAAGGTTACACTTCATAAATAACCTGCACATATTACCCTTCAAGCACCTTCAAAAGGAAGGCACTTCAGAAAAATAGACAAGTTACTTGTTTGCAAGTCCAGTGAGTGGAAATTTCCAAGCCTTTCTTACTCTCTCCTGTTTATTAACAAAACCAGAAACCTTCCTGCTGAGATGAGAATGGAGTAGCCAACAATATTCTTGTTGAGTTGAACAATTACTTTTTAAGTCTGGTTTGTTTTGGTTTTTTTTTTCAGAGGCTTGTCATTTGCTGTATGCTTCACTACTTGTATTTCTCTGAGTTTGGATGGGTGGGGTTCAGTTTCCTGCACTTCTGCTACCATACTAATTATAACATCATCTTTTTTTTTCTGTCATAGTGCTTTAAGGAAATTGAACTGTGAATGACTGATACCTGAGACAATATTTGGAAAAGAAATCCCATCCCAGCCTTATTTCTAGATTCATCTCCATCTTATTATTTCATATACCATCATCTTCCATGACTTCAGCCTCTTACAAAGCTGTTGAAGTCCCCTGAGGTTTTCAGGTTTGATATTTTAGATTTTACTACCTTGGAGGCAGGGACTGTGTCTCCTCCTTGTTCCTACAAGTGGCAAGCACAAAATGATAGTGTTGTGACAGCGGAACAACTAAAGTAATTTCAATTAAAAAATGTACCTCTCTGTTGTTTTGAACTCAGCAATACAAATATATCTATAAACCCACAGTGTGGACCCAGTAAATACAAGTAATGGATATGAAAATGTGAAGAAGAGACTGATAAGGGGAAAAAAGTGATATCTGCAAGAAACAGATGCACACTTTCTCTATTCCTTGTCTGCTTTCAGGCAGGAGAAATCTGCCTTTTGAAGTAGGCCTCCTTGCTCTGTATAACATATCAGTCTGCAGTCATCAGGAAAATTAACATTTTTCACACAGTATTAACCTTTTTGAAGAGACTGATCATGAGCAAAAATAATTTTCATTACAGGAAAGTTAATTTTTGTCCCATGTCACAGTGACATAAATGTGTCTAAATGTTTTACAACTTTTACATCGCTAAATTCCCCAGACCAAAACACGTGGCTGCTATGTATATGCTATACTTCTCAGGACTTTAGTATGTTATATCCCAGTCTGAGTGATGAACTGTTAAATGTGTCACACTTATGCATGCACCTATGAAATAAAAGCCTCAATGAAAGTTGTATTACATCTGTAATGGAATAGAAAAAGAAGAGCGGGAGTAGGGGAGCTTTGCTTTTTGTCTGGCAAACCATCTATCATTTTCTTTGATATTAGCACAGCTCTTTCAGTATGTTTGAAAAGTTTGAACTATTCATCATAAAGATAAATTTGCTAAAAGCATCAGCTGGTTGAAAATGTGAAGCTGTAAAGGGGGTGGGCAGAGCGCTTACAACGAGTCCATTGTTCTGCTCTAAGTCACTCTGAGCCGGGAACAAAACCGAGTGCTGGACAAAAAGGAGGTCCAGCCATCTAGTGGCAAATCACGCTGGTGTGCAGCCTGCTGATGTCTGCCTTCCACGGGGATGCTCACAGAGCCTTTGTGTGCTCCGTAGAGGCAGAAAGGGACATTTTGATCGGTGCAGGACTCGGCAGCGGTGAGACATCAAGGCAGCAAGCTAAAGTGCATAGGACCCTGCAGCTGAACTGGGAGAAAGGTTGGCAACAGAAACAAGCATATCAAATACAAGGTCAGCTTTTGCTACGCTGCCAGGGAAGAGCCTGCACTCAGTGCTGTACCCTATAGAAATATGCCCATTTACAGCTGCCTGCTTACAGTGCTTATTCAGTCAGTCTTTTTTTCCCAGATATATCTGTGTCCTTGTGAGCTTGCACTAGCTACCCTGCCTGCACCCGTACAGCAGTATTCAGGGAAAATTTGGGGCAGTTTTCCATAATTCCATAGCATGTCCAGAAGCTATGCTCAACAGAATGGCACAATGCACGCAAGTCCCAGTTCCCACAAGACAGAGAGAGGTGTAAGCCAAACTGTTCACAACTGGAGTAAGAGTGATGCAATCAAACAGCTACACAAAGAAAGCCATATTCTGAGTCCAAGCTCAGATAAAACACGTACCTACCACATTTATTGAGAGTGAGCTGGTTCGTACTTTCTATATGGTTACAAACTAATAGAAAAAGCTTAATCTTGGCAATGCCTGGTGAGGCATCAAAATAGTAAACCATTAAATACTTCAAGGAAAGAATAAAACACATACAACATGTATGCCTGAATACCTCTTGGTATTCAACCCAGTATGCCAGAGATCCCATTCCAAAAGTGATCTCAGTGCTTAGATGCCCATATATCCTTGAAAGCCGTCACATGCAAGTCCTGAGGGGCTGAGTATGCAATTTAGGCATAGCGAGGAGGTATCCAGTGGGATAAGCTAAGCAGTCTGGACATTAAATGACCATTAGTTTCAACGTGAATTGAACCTCAGTAAAAACATAAAGCCAATTATCAGTTTACCAAACTGTAGATGTAAGTGCTTTACTTGCAACAACCAAGATTAAAGATACTGCCTCTCTTACACAGTGACAAGCAATAGATTTCCATCTCTATTTGTTAATCTATGGAGTAACAGCATGATATTAAATTCCCTGTTGATACATTTTACTCCAAGCTACTTTGATTCCGAATGAACTCTTTTGAAATACTGAATTTTGTCCAAAGCACATCCAATTCTTGGCTTACACACACATGAAACTGCACTGCAGCTTGTACTCAGCTACAAAACACTGGCCAAAGCACAGTCATAGTTATCCTGGGGATAGCCAGGTAAATATGGAATAATTCTGCAAATCACCAAATAGTTACTTTGTGCTGTAAGTGATAATATTTGTAACTGAAAATGAAGTTTAATTCCAAGTAGTTACTGCAGCATGAACTGATTTTAGCAGCCACATTTGTTCTTTATCAGCAAACACAGTACTGGAAGGAGTACAGGGAATAATGCTTTCTCTGAGGTAGGGGATATCCAAAGTCAGCTCAGGCTCAGTCAGTGCTACTTGCTGACAGCACTAGCGTAGAAAAGAAATACAGCTGTTTCCTACCAGAGTGATATCAGCTACTATATCTCAAAACTCTCAGTTCTGTTTGTGTAGTGTTTCCATTGCCTACAGTGGATAGCTAAAAAACCAGGGGCACACATCTGGCTGCTACTCTGAAGTGGTATTTGCCATTGATTCTCCTACCAAAACACAGAAGTTAGACATGAGACAAAACATGAATGTTTTGTCAGAGTTCTGCTGTAAGGAGTGTTTGGCCATGGAGAGGCTGAATCTCCCAGTGAACACTTATGCTCATTTTTTGTCTGGTCTTTATCAAACATGCCCTCTTGCCTGGCTAACGGGAGAAATTAACTGCCCGGTACGGGCAACACTGTTCCCTGGTGGGATGGCTGCCTCATGCCATTTGGCTTTGCCGCTGCCATTTCAGTGATGGATCACACACAATACTTGCATTGAATCCTGCACCACAACACTTTGAGAGCTGCCTGAAACCACAAGCATTAGAAGGAAAACAAGCAGAAAAGCCGTGCATTTTATTTCCCTGTTTTGCCCACTGAGAAGCTGAGGCAACAGGTAAGCTGTAATGGACTTCCTTATAGCATCTCAGTAACCAGTGGCCAGTTTTGCTACCTGTTCCTGTACTCAGCCCTCAGTAAGAGTCTAAGGCAGAATGCTAGACATGAGCAACCTGCTTCAAAATCTCTCTGTCTGCTTTTCCTTTTTGGCCAGGTAAACAGGGCCTCATCTTTGGAATGGAGTAGTATCCAAATCTGCCTGCCTCTGCCATACGTTTTGGGTGTGCATTGAAAGAGAGTTATTTTTTAAAGACTTGAAACTGGAGTTTAAATACTGCTGACTTCAGAAAAAGGAGTGCAACAGAGAAGGTATCAATGTTCTAGGGCAGAAAATATGGATACAGCACCTCCTTCAATTTGTAAAACACCCCCTGGGGTCAGGGTGGGGTGGTTTGGCAATGAGTACAAATGTACACCATCCTGTAGCTAGCTGTGGCTCTCTGCACTCAAGAGCACCACTGCCGTCTTACTTTCTACTGCTCTGCAGGTTGCCTGCTGTGCTCTGCAAACACACTCCTCTCCTGTGGTTATTTTTGAAGCAGCTCAAAACAGATGTCCTCATATGTGTGTCTTTTCCTGCTACATAAATAACGGTTTGCCTCATGCTCCTGACATCCTTTTGAACTATATAAAAAAAAAAAAAAAGAGGGGGAAAGAAGACTATCTCTTCCCACTGGCAATTTCTGTTGTAGCTTTTGAAGCACAGTTGCTCTGGGGTATGTGTTGACTTCATGCCCTTCTTAGTGTGAGCCACAAAGGTGTTTTTTTCTTTCTAGACTTCTTCCTTGCCCTTTCCAGAATTCTTCCCTCTTTTGTCCCTTTCCAACTCTGTCCCACTTCTCCTTCTTTGACTTCTGGAAGCGTTGTAAACACCACAAGTCTCACAGAAACTTTGTCATTGAGTAATACTACCAAGGAAGTCTTGACACATACCAGTTATAATTTTTCCTCCTTCCATAGTCTTGCTGCAGCTAGCAATAGTATTTCTTGCCACCCGTGTATGCCTCTTTTGGCCCTTGGAAGAAAATGTTAGTAGCACCAAAAAAAGTGAAGAACAAAGTGATTAAGAACATCAGCATATTCCTAAGGAAGTGAATTGAATGTGTGCAGAATAGGCTAGCCTGAGATCTATGGATGCCGTGTGTTCCTGTGAACCTGAGGGAACCAAGCCAGGAACAGCAACAAGAATTAGCTGATGACATTCCTGGAAAAAGCTGAACCAACCTTCCATGCTCCTTCTTGGTCTCTCTTTAAAAACCAAGTTTATCACATTGTTGCCAGCTCTCAGAGCATCTGCTTTTCTCTTCCACAAAGCAGCAAGCCCCAGCTTGGACTTCTGGCTTACAAAGAACATGCAGAGAGCAGCTTTAGCTTCAAGATTACGCAACTTTTAAACATTTATTTTTAGGTGTTGAATGTAGGGGAAGCAGCCAAGCAATCAATCAGCCTGTCCAATCCAATGATTAGAGTATGTGTTGAGTCATGGAAAAACATACAAAGTAAAATATCCTTGCTAGAACATTTGGCCTAAATGTCATTATCTGGTAACTTTTATTCACACAGAGACTCATTCTGCTAGCCTTGCTCACAGAGTAGCCAGGAAGTGTCCTTAAGGGTTTAAAGAGAATTGATCCACAAGGTACTTTTGATGAGCAGAGGAAGCAAGCACAAGCCAGTGGAGGTAGAGGCAGAAGTATTTCATAGGCCTACGAACTTTGAGCCCGCATGTGAAATCCCAGCTCTGAGCAAATCAGCAGTTTTGCGATCTTGGCTGGGAGTGTAGAGGTTTTACCACATGGCTTATTGGGCAATGTTCCTACCAAAGTACAAAAAAACCCACCTGCAGAGCCAAGGGCTTAGAACAAGAGAAGTTTCTTTTCCTCTGTAGCCAAGCCCCTATATACAATCACCAATGACACCACTGGAAGCTAAAACAAGAGACTGTAGTCCATAAAATGCAGTATCTATAGACAGTCCTGGTGCTGCAAGACCATTCCCGAGTGGCTGTTGTCGTGCTGTTAAGGCCTCTGGAATGCCAAATGAGGTTTCAACAATTGCTAATGTCACTCAGTTACATTTGTATCTTTCTAGGTGACAGAAAAACTATCAGACTGTCCAATTCTACACCTCCTCTTTACCTGATATCTCTGAGAGCAAGGTCCTACCATCTGGGGTGTCCGCAGAAGCAGCACAAGGATTATAAACAGACCATAATGTAGGCACAAGGTTTAAATTGGACTCATAAGGTTCAGGACTTCTTTTCCTGTTTGTATCTTTTTTATTATAATTTCTTTATTTTTGATTTTACCATGTAGTCTCTTAACAGCTGTGCTCCCCCTAATGCTAGAAAAGGAAAACAGCCTTCTACTCAGCGCAGTTGGATTCAAAGGTGTTTCACACACAGACAGGCCCTTCCACACCCCGTGGCGGTTTTTAGCCTTACGCTACACCTCCCAGCATGGCTTGGCCAACAGAAGAAATGGAGAATGCGAGCACTGCCTGCAAGGCACAGCTCTGTGCTACTCTCTATACTATTGCACAGTTGCTGTTTTAACATGAAAAATGGACTTCAGTTGTGATTTCAGGAGGAGGTCATTGGCCTAACTGCTCAATAGTGGGAAAGGGAAAATTTCAGCTGCTGCTCTGCCAAAAAAGAAGCAAACAAACCCAAAACAAACAAACAGCAACAAACCAAAGCAAACCAACCCAAAACCAAACCCAGTGTGTCTTGAGCCTGGAGATACACACTGAAGGTATGCTACAGGGATCCAGACAGTAGGCATGTTAAAAAACACTCCCACCCTACACCTAAACACAAAACCAAACCAATTTAATTAGAGGAAACAAAGATCAAACATCCTCAGCCCCACAGAGCAGCTGTGTTTGGGCACAAACAGGCTCCAGCCTCCTTTTGCTGGCACACAGAGCCCATGGGCAGTGATACAAACATAGTGAAGCAGAGCTAAAAGGACTGGCTGACAAAGGGCCAGGTCACAGAACAAGAACATGTTTCCTTTGCACGGGCTTGTGGAGTAAGGGTGAGCTCACAGGACAAGCCTTTGAAGGACAATAAACGCTCAGTCTAGCTGTGGTACTGCATCCTCTGTTTAAATTACAACTCAAACTAGATAGCTGAGCGCAGTATAGGAGAGGGAAGAGCAGCACCAACCAGACATTCTCTTTGAGAAACAGCTTGAGGATGGTGGACAGTAGCACAGGACACCTGCTGCTGCTGGCCCTTCACCAGCTCTGGGACATGCTTCTCCATCCCCACCAGGATGACACCTCTCCATTGCTGCCACCACAGCCCAGACTTCGCCTCCCCATACAGCCATCCTGGCAGCCAGGGGAACTCATCCAGGGTGAGCATGACACCATGACAATGGAAATAGCCTGGGGCATGTCATATCTCTGTTCACCCTGCCACAAAAGCCTGTCCACCCTGCCTCCAGACACCTTCTGGGCCCTACTGCCACCATCTGAGAGGAAAAGAACCCACACTTGGGCCATTTTAGTTAATTTTAAACCAGGGAAAGCTGATTATTGCCTAGCAAACCTAATCCATGCCTGCTCTTTAATATAAAGATAAAAGTATGTATGGTTTCCTTTATATAGTAAAGAAGAGGATGAGAATTGCTTTAGGAATTATAAATCACAGCACTTGATGAGAGTTGTCCAGTTTGATCCTTTTTCTTGCAAACTACCACTGCAGCCAGGAGTTGAAATTCTGCTGCACTAAAGGTCTCAGCACAGTGTGATCAGCTCTGTGCTGTCAACACTCCTGTCCTGCAGGCTCATTCACACATTGGAAAAAAAGAATATTCCTGCATGTCAGAAGCAGTAAATTTCAAAAGCAGCAGCAGTCAACAAAAAGTGATGGAACCTTAGATGCCCACAACAGCTGGAACAAAGGTTTAGCAATAAATGGCATGCTGACTGCATCAAACCATGGGAAACAGATGTACTTTGACACCAAATCCTCTTTCTTCTCATTTAGGTATATTAACTGAGTAAGGGCTTCCTCCCACGCACCTATTTTCTATCTCCCTTAATGTATGGCATTCTGACCCCCAGAGAGCAAAATACCTTCACCTTCTTCACGTCACAGAACAACTCCAGCCATGCTTGAAGCTAAGCAGTCTCCCAGCTGCTGCCAGCTGAGTCTCACATCAGTTGAAGCTGACTTTGATGTCTGCTGCCTTTAAATCATGTCAAACAAAACCAATCAATTCCTCCTGCAAAAGTTATACAGGGAAAGGCAAGGGCAGACAGTAAGAGCTCACAGATCTTCTCAAAGAATTTGGTGTGAGGCGTGGAGCTGTACTGAAGCGAAAGCAATGCAAGGAGGCTGCTAGGTTGCCCACACCCTCCTGAAGAACAGGGGAAGGCAGCAGCTTCACTTGCACCCATTACCTGTCTTGGACCTCTGGTTGCCCCTCTGTCTTTCTGCAGGTGGCAAATACCCACCCCTTCAGACTGCTTTTATGGCTTCCCATGCTTCCTCACAGCAAATACCTGCCCACCTGTACGAGATGGAATGAGTCTTAAAATCCCTTTGAGTTTGATCCACAATACTATCTTTAAATAGCATGAGTACCAGCAAAATGGCAACAGCATGACTTCAAAGGTCTGTATAGTCCCTAAATGAAAAAGCTCATATAAATCCTGCGAGGCTGAACCAAGTTAATGGAACCAGCAGCTCTAGGGATCCAGCTGCACTCAGTCCTGATACCTCCTATGAGGGGTGGACACATTTTCTAGTACAGGCAAAGTCTCGTGACATTTTGATAAGCATCGCTCAGCTTCATCTGGAAGCAGCTTGGTATGGTTCACTTTGTTGCAGACAGACATGCAGAGTTTCTTACGGGCTTGCAAACCAAAGCAGTGATTCTGATGAGAATGAAATAATGAGCATCTGGGGCTTGATGACATACAGTGACAGCAGAAAAACTGCAGATGGGTGCCATCATCAGAAACAAGATGTTACAAACATGCATAAGTTTGTAAGTGCTTTTCTTTAAGGGTAGTCATATGCCAGAGCAGTACTAGTCTGCCACCGAACCTTGCTCTCCTACAGACATCTTCTAATCATCTTCAGTGCAGTTGCTTTATTGTTATCAGCAGGGCCCACAAAACTTTGCAAAGCAGCAGACTGGCCGGGTTATCTGGCAGCCTTAAAGCTGTCTCTTTCTGACAAATACCACATGTTCTGCTCTAGCAAGGGGCTAACTCTTACCTAGAATGGAAAAACGAGCCTAGCAGCAAATAAAGCTAAAGTCAGATCCAATGGATATGTACAAAGGGAAGCCCGATAGTGTCAGGCAGCCAGGTGAGTTTGAAACCCGGACTTTCACAAAATACTACTGGCAGCTGCAGATCAGATCTGTTATCAGCTGAATGGCCCCAGACTGGCAGGAGCCACGTGCACTGTAAAAGTGGCTTTGTCTTTCATTGTGAGAAAAGGTGTGATCTTAGTTTATACCATTTAAGGCAAGATAACTAATGCAAGGTGGGTGAGAGAGCAAGCCAGCTGTATTTTTAACAAGAGCTAACAGGGCGAAACAACTGACTGGCACCATGCAGTGCTTAGTCCAGTGTGGCTCATACCAAAAAGGCAAACAGTTCTATCCTTGCTAGGACATGAACTATCACACACTAACAACGCCTTTTTTTTCCCAACCAAACGTGTGTCTATAAAGTCAGAGAAGAGGAAGCACGTTCTTCCTCCCTTGGGTAAACCCACCTAAGGACGTGGAACATTCGTCACTATGTACCTTTCTTTGTGGAGCCATTTCCTATGGCAGCTGTACATTTGCAGAAGGCCGTCTTGTGACAGATACCACAAATGATTGCTTGGGGGAGAAAACACTTCTGCCTTCTGGTTTCATGACCCTTTTCTTTTGGCTTTCCATGTGCATGACTGAATTTTAACCTGATTAGTTGCAAGAAGAAAATAAATTTGAGTGTACTGTGAATGGATTAACTTAAGTAGTCTGTGTTCCCAGAGTCCCTTAGCAGCAATGGCAGCCTCCAGAGCAAGAATGCCTAATCATAGTTAGGGAAAATTACAGAGCGAGAACAAACTATGCACACTGGGCACAATCCCTGAAGGCACTGAAAATTCTTCACACCCTCAGTGATATCTGACAGCACCAGAACTGTTCAGGTTGTTTTAATAAGATGTTATGCAGAGTCAGAAAGCCAAAGCCCTGCTTACAGTACCAGAAACGTGAGAATCAGAAGCCAAATCCTTTCCCTTGTTGTCAGCTCAGAGGCTAGCACAGCAGGTTCAGCAACGAGCACAACTGAGCACTAGCAGTGCCTGCAGGACTTCCTCAGTCTTACCTCCTTGCTCAGAAAGATGCCCTGTTCCCCTTTGAACCTTCACTAGAGCTCACCAGGCTGAGCTGTCAGATGACTCAGCAGCAGGCACATCCAGGTTTCAGATTTAGCTTTTGAATCTCGTGCAGGGACATCACCACTACATTACAGGTCTCTCAAGAACTGCCGTCTAAGATGAAGACACTAAACACAGCCTATGCATTGCATCTAGGTCCATAACACAGTTATTTCAATTAAATCTGAAGACTGAAATAAAATACAAACTTGGTGCATCTATAAATCTTACAACCTCCCCCAACACACTTTTTTTACAGGAAAATAGATTATAGTTGGAATTTTCTGTCATTTGATCTTGTCTTCTAGCACTTATTGAAAAATTTGTATTCCCTTTACTCTTGGAATGTAAAAAATATATATTAAAAAATGTATTATATGAAATGGCTGGTATTTTTGTAAGCTTAAGGAAAGCTTTATTAATAGATTACATCTTGAAAGTTAATTTTACAGAGGCAAGATGAGGGACATTAAACTTCCCTTACTGGTAAAACTTGTGCACAAATAAAGCACAATTGGTTTTGGAAGTATTTTTCTCTTCAACTAAGCTTGTCTAAGAAGAAGCTAAGTTTTTCAGGAGGCAACACAATACATCAAAGTCTAAGACATTTCTTTGGCAGAGAACAATTAACATTTCTACATAGGAGATTTGTAGCAACCACACCAGCGTCAGGCTTTTACTCCTTTGCACGGAGCAATGCTCTCAAACATGGAAACTATGCACCTGCAACTTGGGCTCCAGTAACAGGTCGGATTCCCTAAATAGTAAAATTAATATCTATGAGAAAGTGAGGGGTTTGTACATAGTAATATTTACCAGTGACAGTAGTTCCCTTTTTGCAAGCTTCACCATTCATTAACTTATTCGAGAAAAATCACAGAAAAAAACCCAACTATGAAGCAGATCCAAGTTTTACTCTTGTGAACTCATACTTCTGCTACATTTTCAGGTCTGCCAGTCTGTCGTCCAGGATAGACAAGATAAACTGTGATGTACAGAGCAAGCAGAAAAGAAAAAAAAAAAAAGAAAATCAATCAACATCCTCAAACATCTTCACTTCAGCCTGTCTTCGTATAGCACAAAGTACACAAAACAGGATGTAGCTGACAGCATTTATTCCTTTGAAGATCAGTTTTAAAAGACAGAGCTACTGCAGCTACTTCAAAAGTCTGTGAAGCACTTTTTTTATGGAGGAGGGCACCTGAACTCTGGAAGAAAGCAGCACGAAGACACGACAGGCACGTGCTCATCCAGAGAGCCCCCCCATGGAAACACGCCTCATGCTTCCAAGTGACCCTGCCCTGCAGTCAGCCCTGCTGATGGCCTTGGTGCAGTTCCCAGGCTGCAGAGCCCAGAGAGAGGGGAACGTACAAAGCTCCCTCACCGTGACGGAGAAAGATGAGTTTACATGATGAGTCACCTCTCTCCCTCTCGGTACCTCTTCTGTTTGACAGAGTTGAGCCAGCTAACACTGACTTTCCATGGCAAAATGCCTGACGTGAAGAAACGAAGCTGGCTTTGTTTATGGTGGTTTCATTTATTAGGTCACAAGGTTCCTGAAGTAATCAAGAACCCATGGGGCTGCTTGCAAATAGCTAACACAAGAAGCACAAGCGCAGGAGAGAAGGTTCCTCTGCAAGTCTACACCATTTGAATTCGCTTATTTTGAACCGAAATAGGACGTGGAGCAGCAGCAAAGCAGAAAGCACACAGCAACTATGGGCAGCTCTGCCAAGTGCAGTCTGGAATTAATGAACCTAGAACCAGGGTCAAAAAATAAAGCTTGCATTTAAAACAAACCTGGTCTTCTTTATGAAGAGAGGTGGACTTGGAGGGGGGCAGCTGGTACTATTTTGGAAAAATGGTGCTAATTATCAGAGTTGCTTCTTTTAATTTGAAGTCAGATTTTTTGCTTCTGTAAAGCCAATTTTTTTAAGGTGCTGTCTGCTAAACTGCAAGACTTTTATTTCCATACTGTAACTGTATGGTTTGCATTACCTTAGCTGGAAGAAATTAACTTGTTAACCAGATTTCCTGTACTCAGAAACTGAACAACCCAAGAGAAGGGGAGATGCAAACTAAGCTGTAAACAGGACTGGTAGAGAGCAGCTTATTAAAAACAAACAAACAAACAAAGAGAAACCCTAAAAATACCTAAAGCAATGATTCATATCTCCACCTTCTTTTGCTAAGTGGTGGTTCTGACGTGCCTGCCACCAGACAGAGCTGGAAGGACAGGCTCAATCTGAGACAGGCTTGCTTGTGGGAAGCTACTAGAGAGGATGATACAGATGGAACTGCCTTCTCACAGCGCATCGCTGTGCTGGAAATTCAACTGCCATCAGAACACCCAAGACCAATACTATACATTCACTGGGAAAAGGACTCACCCAGTTAATGGAGACAGATCAGTCAGTAGCTATTAAACACAATGGTCCCAGCGCAGGGGTTTTTTCAGAAGCTGACAAGGTGTCCCAGAGAAAAAAACAAAAAAAATCACACTACAGATCTTTCATTTCTCAAGCTGCTTTCTAATCATCTGTCATTAGCCACTGCTGGAAACAGGACTCAAAACCAGGTCAATATTTTAACCAAGTCAGCAGATAGGAAAACACCTTTGCTGTCAGCCCCAGGTTAAAAATAAGCACGATCAAGAATTCAGTATGTGCCAAAGGCAGGCAAACAGCAGAGCTCCTGGCTCCCATGTGAGCCAGAAAAAGCAAATTTCTGCCTGGAATGCTCTAAGTAATGAAACCCCTGTGTTAATTTGTTGGGTTTAGTTTGTGTTGTTTGTGGTTTGTTGTTTTTTTGTGTGTGTGTGTTTTTTTTTTTTTTTTTTTTAATTTATTATGTTGGTTTTGGTTTTTTTTTTTTTTTTTTTTTAATAATAGTAATTTTCAGGCCTTATTTTCCATAACATTGAGAA
>JANIJG010021620.1:19296-55936 GCA_024611175.1 Megaceryle torquata
GTACAGGGGGAGAATTACATCCCTAGACCTGCTGGCCACACTATTCCTGATACAAGCCAAGATGCCATTGGCCTTCTATGCCACCTGGGCACACTGCTGACTCATGTTGAAATGATTATCAACCAGTACTTGCAGGTCCCCCTGTGAGGATGGTCACTCATCCCCCAGTGTGTAGCACTGCATGGGGTTACTGTGGCCAAGTTCTACCATTTAAATACTGCAAATGCAAATACCATCTCTTTGTAAACTCATCAGCAAGTTTAGAACAAACAGATAAAGGAACATCAGGTTTTCATACTTGCTAGATGACCATAACTACATAATGAAATTAGTGAATGAAATAAGGGTAAGGTTTTTAAAGGAATGCCTTTCAGTTGTGAAAGTAAATGGATACTTTCTCAACAGTCACTAGTCTAAAAGCTAAAAAGTGCATTTTTACTATACTAAACTGAACTAAATCAGAAAACTAAGACAATTAAATCATATATTTTGAAAGGTTTTGAAATAATTTTAAAATAACAGTAGGTGATTTTTATTTGATCTTCTCCATCATATGAAGCCAAACTAAAGAATGGTCCAGATTAAGTGAAACAGTAACATATGTTTATTCAGAAAACACCAGTAAATGATCCAAATACTGTTTTGGTGCCATTATGGTCAGGGAGACTACTCATATATTTGAAGCTTTGAATATGCTTAAATTTTTTAACTAGGTTAGAGACAAATATGAAAGAGAATTCAGTAGGCATAATGATATTTTAGCCTTAGTTTTTTAAGCAGATAAAAAATTACAGAAGGGCAAGAAATAAGAAATAATATTTAAATCAAATTTATTAAAATATTACCAAATAATCATGACAAATAGGCAGTAGCTGTTCTTTGATTTCAAAGGAGTACACTTTAAGAAATTAGAGAGATAGCAAAAATTTCAACAAAACAGATCAGATTTATTTAAATTAAAGTCCAAATCCAAATTATTTTGAATGTCAAACTTCTGTGTCTGAAAGAGATGCACTAGACTCACTACCAATCTCATGTCACCAGATTATGTCTTCTTTTTATTTCCATAATGCATATATTCTTAAAGGAAAATATTTTCACCTATTTATATTAATCATAAAAACAATCTTTCCATCAATTCCTGCTTATTCTTTTTCCTGTGACTCGAGTATACTTAGTGAAAACTTGTTCCCTATTGAGTCAGGTGAATCCAATTCCTGATTTTTTTTTAGAGCTGTAATTCATTATACTATTTTATCTTTCTCCTTACAGATTTATATCCTTTATATGATTTTATTAGGTTTTAGCTTTTACCCTTCGTTGCATTTTTCATACATGCTCAAACAAAACTGAGATTTGACATTTATCTAATCTTGATCTCAGAAACTCAACACCATATATGTGATAAAAAATGAGTTTGAATGGTGCACACATTCTCAATGAAGGTAAAATTTAATGTCCTCTTAAACAGTCCCATTAAAAGTATAATTCTGTGCAGACAGCATAAATTAATTTTTTTAATTAATAATAGTAATATACAGGCCTTAGATTCCATAACATGGAGAAGAGTAATGCATGCTCCCTCTTTAGTGACATTTTAGCCTATGGACCATGAGTTTAATGAGAGAAAATTCCTGTCAGCCTAGTCCAGTGTTACAGTTCTACATAGTTCATTTTTCTTAGACCACAACCCATAGAAACAGGCAACAATTAACCCCATGAACAAAACAAACCATGTTTTTGTCCTCCTGAACTGAAAGGAGAGCAACAGTCACACCAAACTGAATGCTGAAAACTACCATCAACACTTCTGAAAACATCTACCTAAGGGTAGACCTCTGATCTGAGTTATCTTTCTAATCAGGACAGCTACAGAGAACGTCTGTAACTATGGCATCTCCAGCTTCGCAGTGTGGCAAGGCCCAAGAACATTTTCAGTAAGTTATTCTCCTCTTACACATCTCATCCCACTAGATAACGGGCTCTCCAAAGGGCTCAGCACAAAAGCCACCTCACGCCACATCCCCCTGCAGCTGACATCTATTGATTTTTCCAAACGTGCCAAGTCCTCCTTGCTGGAGTGGACAGGAACAGCTGTACAGGGGAACACAGCAAAGGTTTTATGGGACCTTGAACGCATGACAGAAACACAACACCAACTGTTGGGAAAAGCCAAGGCAGTGGTGGTTTCTACCTTGCTTCACCTGTGCTTTTTAGTGGAGTTTCATTTGGGACATGCTGCCCCCTGCCACAACACAAAACATCTGTCTCCAGATGTGTTTATCACTTGACATTTTCTAGGCAACTATTTTATTACTGCTTGAGGGCAGATGATAGTCGGAGGCCAGCAACTGGAAAATGTGCTCTTGCAAGTATTTGAATCAGCATCCCGTCCCTTGAGTCAGGAAGGGGATGGGAAGAAGCCCAGCTGTTAAACCTTTCCAGGGCATATCTGGAAATGACACACACACCTGGTGGAGCTCTCAACACTCTGGGGGACCCACAGCCTGCTGCAGGGAAATACAGAGCTCTCAGCACTCCTCTGGGGGACCCACAGCCTGCTGCAGGGACATACACGGTCACCTTCCCTCGGCTGCTCAGCTCTGTGTTGCGCATGGAGGGGATGATGGCAAAAAGTCAGGGAGGGAACTGCAGTGAGAGGGAGTTTGCAGCCCAGCTGGACTGGAGCAGTTCTAACCTGTACTGCTGGCATCTCCCTGAGGGAGCACATTGTCCTGCTAGATCTTCCTAATAGCTGCCTGGTTTGTGCCACTCAGGAGTTCCTTCATCCAAGGCAAAATTCTTCTTCCACACATTCCTATCCCTGCCCCTTTTTATAGCCTCTGCAGCAAAATCTAGACCACAATAGACCATTCCCATGTTGCTTAATGACAAAGCACAAAAACTGCTGGAAAAATAAAAATTGAAGAGGCCAAGTTTAAGCTGTCAGTGACTATTTTCTGTACGGGGAACAATGTGGTAAGAACAGGCCAAATGAATTTGAAGCCATAGGGCTAAAATTACTGAATTATATTTGTCAGTGTTCACTGATACTTGCAAATAAAAATCACTAGGTCTCACTACGCAGCCAAAACAAAGGGTTTAAGTAGCAGCTTATCCGAATTGTTTCTCCTTCTACAAGATCTCAACTGAATTCTCCCTCTGTGAAATAGCACAAGGACACAGGAGACAGGTAGGGAAGCCCATGGATTGCATTTTCTACTCCACATAAAGACCTGGATGAACTTAAGCAGACTCTCAGGAAGTCATAGGAACCTGTTTCTCTCTGCCTTTCCTACTTTCCTGCCATCTGCTAGCACCTGAGGAGCAAACTGGATTAACTAACGCTGGGGGTGAGCCCTGTCCCGAGAGCAAAAAGCCTTTTTCTTTTCTGGTTGCAAACTGCTGTTTCCAGAGGGACTTTACTGCGCAGAGCCACAAGCTCATTTAGCCTTCTGCCATTAAAAGGCCTTTACAGTCAATTGTCTTAAACTCAAGGGAGTACAAGCTGGAAAAAATATGAACTGACCTGTCCAACAAAACCACAAACTCCGATTCCTGTTGGCTTTAGTGAGGGAGCAGCACGGAGCAAATCAGAACAACCTGTAACGTCCCATGAAGGTAAGTGACTGGTGAAACTGTTGCATGCACAGCAGTCACCTCACCGAGCAGCTGCTGCATCACATTCAATGTCAACTGAGGACAAGTTGTAAAACTTGCTCAATCTATTGTCTGATCTCAGGTTCAGCATCTGCCCAAGGCCCACAGAAATGCTTTGGCTCAACTCCTTTCAATTTGTCTTCATCACCATCATTAATACCCATTTCCTCACTGGAATTATGGAGGGATGATACACACTGGATGAATATTCTGGCACAAAAACTACAGTATGAGTCATCCATCCCCTGGTGCCATTGCAAGGTACGGAACAGCTCACACAGGCATTGCCTCTGAGCTGAAACGACAGCCAGTAAAGGAGCGCAGCGCTTACAGCCCAGCAGCTGCATTTTAACCAAGCAAAAGGCTACCTGCTGAGAAAGGGCAGCAAAGGCAGCTGGGGAGGGCCCAGTGCCCAAGGCTCTCTGGCTGGCCCAGACACTTCTACAGGCAGCTCCCCTCATGCTGCTGCCCATCTCACACCAACAGCTCTTTGGCTGCAACTTATACTAGCCTGCGAAACATGCAGAGCAAGGCAGGAGATGTTTCCTTGAGAGGCTAACATTGCAGTAGAAAAAAAAAAGCCAAGTCTGTTGTTCAAACTTGGAGAAACTATAAAAAAAACCCAACTAGGACAGAGCTGCCTCAAGGTAACTTTTTATTTCTCCCCCCAAAAACAGTGAACCACCCTCACGGTCCTGAGAAAACCAAATCTGTTCTTCCCTTTATCCCCACCTCACCCCCACTCCCCAGCTTGCACCTACAGGGAAGGTAACGCTTCTACTGATGAATTAGAGACTTGAGACCTTTTAAGCTTTTTACTTTTTACTCAACCAGTCCAGAATGCGCCTGTCCCCAGATGGCAGCCTGCTGACATTCCTCCCTTGCTTTTAGGGAATGAACTCAAGGATGCATTTTCCAGGTCCAAGGAAACTCTAAAGCAGCATCTCCAGCTCTAAGTCAGTAGTCACCATTTCCTCACTACACAGGAACACTCCCAAACACATGGGATGGGCGAGATCAGTTTTCAGCAGCAGACATCCGCTCGTGTCCAGAAAATCTCTAGTATTAAGCACAGAGCTGCACAATGAGACACCTAGAGAGATTTTTTTTCCTGGCCTTGAAATAATGGAGAGCACTAAAATCCCTCCTGCATGTTCCAGGTACTGTCCCCAGCTGTTAAGCATCAATGGAACACAGGAGCTCCTCTTAGGAGATCACCTGCTATCCTCTGCTAGCTGGTACCACTAGACAAACCGATTTAGACTACTTTCCTGCTGGGGAAGCTATGGTAAAGAAGGGAAGAGCAGCCAGCAGTGCTTCTGCAAGCCTGCTACGCAAGCTTTATTTAGACCAAGGCGGACCTGGAGGCGAGCTGCAGAAACCCTTCGCTACAACACAAACCCAAAGAGCCAACACACATTTCAAAGCGGGACTTTACTCATTTGACTTTGATTTGCGTTTCTCTACATCCCATACAGAGTCAAGAAGCTGAGACATTCAGTTCCTTAGAAGCTTTATTTTCATTCAAGCTACAGAAATAAAGTACCACCTTCCAATTTCCCATTATACTTTCTGCGTATTTGTATGGCTCAGGGTGAGATGCACTGGGATAGCTACCCTGTACATATGGAGGAAGATAAGGCTCAAAGACTTAACGTTACTTCCAAGAATGCCAAACCTCACCTATGAGGCTGGCTCCAATTCCTCAATAACATCAATAGGCACAACATAAGGAAAAAAGACCAATCTAAACTACCTATTGTAAGGAAAGTCCAATAACTCATTACAGAAAGTCATTCAAAAAACCTTTTAGAAATAACAAGTTTTCTACTTGAAAAAAATAGATGAGTCATTTTTGTTTTGTATAGGATATATTCACACACTTTCAAGTATAGTTTCACTATCATCATACTTACATGGCTAGAGATAAAAAGTGAAAATCCCATAAGATGATCATTATGCCAAAGTCATCACAATCTTTATCTGGGTTCAGCAACACCTGGAATTCTCCACAGTACCACAGTAACCAAAAAAAAGCAGTGACTAGACTCAGTGTAATTTTTCCCTTTATTAAACATGTTTTAATAAGGCTTGAAAAGTATCAGGGCTTAGAAAAGTGGAGACGGGAAAAGCACAGGCATTCATAAACCCCACAAATTCACAGCTAAGCTTGTCACACGCTCAGTACTAGCAGGGAATAAAAAACATCTGAGTTGTTTGGTTAACAGGCAAACCAATACCAACAGACTGACTCCAGCTAGGATGTTTTTACATTTAAGGCATCACACAAAATAACGAGTAAAGGCTACGAAGCGTAACAATCATGATATGCTCAGCCACAATTCACATTTAGCTCCAGACATCAGAACCTGCTTTATTCCAGAGTAGGAAGGCTGGTAGAGCTTCCCATAGGCTTTTGAGCAAGTGCCAGGCAGCCACCAGGCAAGAGCAGAAGTGGCTGTGGTTTTCATCACAGGGGAAGGAATTTAAGTGCTTATTGAAAGCTTTGCTGCAGTGCCAGAGCTGGACAACCGAAAACTAATCCCGGTCAAATACAAAACTTTTAAGAGCTAAAAGGCAGAAAGTCTCTTCAATCAGCTACAGTGACAAGTGTCCTGCAAAGAGATAAAAAATGGAGAGTCTTCAAGATTTAACAGCTTCTGGAGCTTTGAAATGATGATCAGGAGGTCCAGCAGGTGCCTGTGATGGCCAGGACTGGGACTGGTTCCACCCTGCTTGCCAATACACTCTGCACTCCTGCTCTACAAGCCTAACTTGGATAGACAGGTATGAAACATCTCAAAGTGAAATAGGTGCAAACTATTTCCTTACTGGTAATGTCATTTTCAGTTGTTCCTTGCCCAATATATAAAGGCACCAATTCTGCACAAAAAAAATTGTACTGTAAGACTTAAGTAAAACTCACAAAAAATTCTGCAGAAACCACTGACCGTTAAGAGGGCAAAACCATCTAAAAGTTAAGTGCTATGCCATCCGAAAGCTCTATGGGTTAAGCTCAACTATTTGGTTTAGTACTTCAGTGCAGGATGCTTTTTAACATCTGGTTATAGAACCATCCGGCCCAGGCTCAAAAAGCTCAAGTAAAGCTGCTTGGAAACACGGGAGGTCACATGTCAAAGGGAAGATCCATTACTAGGCTGAAATGCAATGCTTGCCTCTTTTCTTTTAGTAAGGATCCATGGAGTCCAGAATATTTTTCCAAGCATTTCTATAGGAAAAGATTCCTTCAGGGAAGATGGAAGTTTTAAGCTCAGTTCAAACTTTGATAAAAGCTACTATTCTGAGTTCCCAAAATTTGGGCAACAAAAAACCACTAAGTTTCCTGAGCTAGCGACAGTCTGACAAGACAGTGACAGTGCGGCAGGACAAACGGAAAAGGGACAATAAAAAGCATTGCACAGCCCAAGCCTTACAGCATCCCCAGAAGCTGTTAATTCACAAGTATTCCTTATCTGGTACTCCTTCCCACGCTGTATTTTAGCACAACCTCTTTGAACACAGCAAGTTTTTGGTTTCTTTCCTTGCCCTGCTGGTTTTGTCCCATAGAAACCCACTTCCGAGCAGATGCTTCACACATTTATTCTTCACTCCTCGCAGGCTTTCTAAAACCACACGTGGACAATGGCTACCCCTTCAGCGGGGAGTTTAACAACATGGAGTATTTTGTATCAAAACTAGACAGTTAAATTTAAACATTTACTGCTTTTTTCCTCTTAAGAGCTTGTGGCTGTTTTATTGATACACAGAACAGAGAGCTCTCTGCTTTCTCCCATAGTACAGGAATACAAACTACACCACTATAATCAGAAGAACATTAGTATGCAGCACAAAGTGATTCCTAAGCTGTAGAAAAATCGGTTCATGGTCACCTGGCTTCTAGCAATGAATTAAAGGCATAGGTTATGTGTTTGATAAAGCAAGTATGTAGTTTTCACTCAAGTCTCCTAAAAACACTGCCATTATTTGAACAGTGAAGAGCTTCAACCTACTTTAAGTTCTCATACTGCAGTGCAAGTCAGCTTACTGCTTAAATATGCTCAGGCTCAAAAATCTGAGGCCATACCAAAAAACCCCCCTATAAACCACTTTAGAGAACAGCAGCACTACTTATGTTTCTGAATGACACTCGCTTTAGTGAGCTCTGCCCCACTGCTCCCAAATTACACACAGACAATCTCATGTCACCACTCAGGAAACTGATTCATCTTTACCTTCTCAGGCACACCAGCACTGCTGGTTTATTCAGAAATATCAAAGCCTTTGAGTACTACTCAGCTTTAGGCTGGTGATGTAGAACAGAAACAGTCCAGAGAAACTGAAATTCAGAAAAGCTTACACTAACTGCAGAGATGACCAGCCGAAGCAGTAAGCTGGAGAGCAGGCAGGGAGTGCTATATCCTACCACAAGTGGCCCTATTAAACAAACCCAGCTTGCTTTGCACCACCTGCAGAATCAGGGCAGGCAACCAGTGACACCGGAATCCACAGAAACCAGCACACGGGCAGCCCAACAGCTGCCTCCGCATCCAACAGCAATCCCAGTTAATGGCCAATACTGAAGGCATAGTGTCATTAGATCTGGATGTCTACTGCAAGTGTTTCTATTAAACATTGATCCACAAGTTACCATGATAACTTTTTGGTACAGTCTGATCAACTATTTACAAGACACTGCTCTTACAAAATGCACAAGGAAGTGTTAGAGTGTCTTAGCACACACAAACACTTCAACTTCCAACAGGCAGATTTAAAAGCCTGATTCAACTGAAACTTCACTGCCATAGTGACTGAACTTGCTTAAGGAGCACTCACAAAGATCAAAACCCCAACAAGCATCTGCCTTTAAGTTGAACCGAAGAAAAGCTACGTAGCCCTGGCAAGGTCTGAAAGCACACCACACTAAAAAGTAAGAGATCAGCAATAAAGCATTGATGTTGCTGCATGCTTAGAGTGGAAAGAAAAAGCCTCTCACACATTGTGCTCAAAAGAAGAATTTAACTCAGTGGCCTTCAAAATTTTCCTCCAGTCCTGCAAATCAAGAAAATTTATGGCTCCTGCTGTAACTGACGATGAAATCAAACTTTCACTGGCTTGAAAGATGCGGCGTAATAGCAGGCTACCTAGATCCTCACACACTGATTCTGGAGCCACGTCTCTAGTGAGCTTTCTTTTACTTCATAGAGGAATTATACCTAAAGCAGAATCTCCAGAGCTTTCAGTGTAGTTCCTGCCTGGAAGTAGACAGCATTCTACATACCCTGGAATTTCTCAGTTGCCATAAACCGCAGTCAAAAGAGAAATGATGCAAACTGTGATCAATCAGACCAACCACTAAGAAAAAAAAACCAGCAGCCACATCAATATAGTTTCACTTAGACTTAGGGTGCTATCTAATAAATTTATTACATTTCAACAAACTATAGCTCCAGACTTTCTTGGAAGACACTACAACAGAAGCCACAGTAGAGACTGCCTTGTCACAAGAGGTACAAGTACTTGCTGTATAGATGGAGAAATAAAAGGACAAATCTAGTTGTCTAAAAGACAATTCACTGTACACATTTTATTTACAGTTTTGTACACTGTCTTAATATGAATGGGACCGCTTTTCTACTTGAGCCATTTTAACCAAAGCAAAATAACCTAAGTAATACAAAGTGTTAAAATACAGCATAAGATACAAAAACAGACATACTATTTCTAGTAAGGAATGTAAATTATGGTGTTACATTAAAAAAATCCACAATTATGTTTAGGAAATCACACAAACAGATCACTGATTTGACTGAAATGCATCAATTTGTGGCAAGGTTTGATGTTACAAAAAAACCCAAAAATTACCAAAGAATGCACAAAATTAATGTTTATTCCACCTTTGTCATATTCCCAGATTCTTCACCAAACGTTACATGAGCAAAAACAACTGAAATCAAAAGATCACTAATGTTATCAAATAGGGAAAACAAATAAATTAATCTAGCAGCCATCAGCATAGGTTACAGCAAAAGATGATGCTGTATAAAAAAATTGCTAGAAAACTGTATGCACCATACTCTTCCAAACCAGCAAATGTTACTGCATACAATGCAAATTTAAAACTGAGTAATTTCCTGCAGGTACAGAAATGCAACTTGTTTTCTGAATACTGTGAATAAACAATTTATTTTTTTTTTTCTTGTAATAGTAAAGTTTCTACCAAGCTATTACAGAGTGGGCCAGAAAAACATTTATGGATTCGGGGGCAAGGGGGGAGGTGAAGTGTACTAGAATTCTGATTGGAAATGGTTACTTCAGCCAAAATAGAAAGAATTGAACACAGAAGTACAAGACAAAGGCGAAATGAGACTTCTCACACATCTTAGCAACACTTAGATGGAAATCAAATTTAAATGTAGTCCACTCTGCTTTTGAAGAGGCTTTGGTTCAGCTCCCAAATCTCGATTGCTTGACGCAGTCTCCTATGAAAGAATACTCAGAAGGTGTCTTCTTAAACAACAAACCTATTTTTAGTGGTGGAGCCGCTCTTAGTAGCTGTGTCTGCATGGGACTGATAACCAATCACTATCTTTGGAGGAAGTCCTAATCTTTCCTTGTATACTCTCCTGGAGAAAGAAATAGAACAACAGTTTAGGCAAAGCCCTTAGGAAGGAATTAGGACACCTGCTTTTAAGATCTGCTGACACATTTGTAAAAGATTTGCCTATTTCAAAACAGTTTCTCAGGTATGAACAAAGGACTTGAAAACTTGCTGCATCTAAACTCAGCTTACAGTTCTGTGTGAACAATGACTTACCATACAAAACAGGACAAATTCTTGACAAAAAGTAATTAACAGGCCTACATAAACGTAGAACAGATTCTACTGCATTCACATGAACACCATTAATATCAGCAAACTATATTAGCACACAGGAAAGTGTTGTGGTCCATAATTCCAGAACTACTGAGGTGATAAAGTCACCTCAACCAAATAAACAGCTGTTCCCTGGACCAGTCAGTTTTTGTCACCAGGCACATCTCAGTTGCACAGACTTGCTGTCTTTTCTTTAACTACTGAAAGCAGGTGCCAGTCCCCCCAGTTCATTATGGGACTGGTCATGGGCACCTACACAACAGAAGCTCTGAGAAAAGTCATCTTGACTCTTATGCCTTCAGAGAAAGGGGCAGCAGTACCCACCTTACACACACTGTGTTCCTTACTACAGAGTGAGATGCAAACCACAGCTGGCACTAGGCTAAAAGCTCCGACTACGCCACAGAACAAGCCTGTTCCACTGCAGATAAACAACTGCAGATTTGTTTTGTGGGTTTTTTGTATTTTTTCTCCCCCTCCTTTTATCCTAAGCAAAATGAAGCAGTTTAACAGTTCTGATGGAGTCATCTCAGCTCCTTAGTTAATGGTCAATGCCATTCTATAAATGCTCTCTGACGCCTACTAGGTCTGATGCAAGATTACTCCCTACCAGCAGAAGATGTGTACCACAGTTCTGTTTAATGTTGAACACTTACCTTTCAAGTGTGAACACGACTGTGTAGTAGAATTGTCAGCATAAGGCAGACCCCACCAGGTCCTTAAAGGCCCAAATGAGCAGCTTGTCAAGAGAGCCACCCAATAAGTGAAAGATGTTAGCAAGCTTCTAAGCCTGACAGTTAGTTTGGCCTAAGACCCATGCTAACCAGTAACAAGATATGTAAACCAATGAAAATGGTTAAATGGCTTCAAATGGCAAGTGATTTTGAAGCATCACTACTACAGCATGAGGAATCCATCAGCTGCAGCAATACCTGCTAAACAGCCGAGCACAGCATGCATTTTCCACAGTATACACATGAATCTGAGATGACTGCTGTTGCTTACTGGAATGAACAGCATGCCATTTATTACACGTCATAATCCATGAAACAGCATTATTTTGACTTGTTTAGAGAAGGTAGGAAAGTATCTGTAAAAATTCACAGGACTGTCAAGCTTTTTTCAAAGGTGGACAATCCTTGTAAGCTTAAGATTCATCAGTTCCCTTCCTCTCTTGTTTGTAAGCCATTACTTTACTGGGAAAAATCCTACCACTGCTCTACTGTTACTGGCTACCCACCTTCACAAACCAGCACGCTGAATCTACAGTCTATACACAGCTATACAACACCTCATTACAAAATGAAAGACTTCTGTCAACATTTGTGTCCAATTGTTCATTACTTATCTAAACTCCAGGGAAGACAGCAGAGCAGTACAAAGAAGTTACTAACATAAACCCACACAAGAAACCCTACACAATAATGCAAATAATTTGGCATTGAATTAAGTTTGGGATACAGCTCTGCACAGGCTGCATTTACCTGAAATGCATTCTCTATTAAGTTCACAGACTTTAAATGCATTGTTACACTTCATATATTTGAGATGCCAACCACATTACTCACCCTATATGCGTAACAGCATCCCTGTTTTCACATTCAGTTGTCCATATTGCTATTTTATCACCCTTAGTTCTAACATTAACAACAGCACCACATACGTCATCACTGTAGTCATCAAACGACTCCCCAATAAGGCACAGCAGCTACAAAACAAAAAATGAACCATTAAAACAGAGTTCAGAGTCAGCATCCAGCTCCATAGGCAAATACTCAGCGTATGCAAAGGACCAAGGAATGTGACATTTTGCTGCTTATAGCCCCGTGGTGTGCAGCAACCACCTCCTGGCTGCTGCAGTATTTTCTTGAAGTTCCAAATGTTACAAGTGAACATAAACTCAGTTGTAGTAGGGTATCTTTATCTGTATTTTGACTTTCCCATCTCTCCTCCTGTCCCAGCAGCTGCAAGTCCTGAAAGCTGATCATTTAGTATTGCCTCCCACCCCATCCTCCCAATTCAAAACCAGGTAAGAATTAAGGGAATTTCCTCTATCTAAAGCGCATTTAACACAGCTGGACAAATCTGAAATGTTAGCTGTTTACATTCATTGTCTAGAAAGAGCCTGAAGAACTATTTGGGTGATACATCAGACACATAAGGTTCAATTTCTATGGTGAAGTGTATCAATTCAGTGACAATTCAGACTGCAACTGAGATGCAAAGAGCTATCTCATCAAGTGTTATTTCCCATCGTCCCCCCCAGAAGCTTCAGAGTTCCCACAGCCTCCCACAGTTACCCTGAACAGCGTGTAATGCAAGTGCAACAATACAAGTGTACAAGTAACACAAGATCCTTCCCCCCTCCGATTCCTAACGGTGAAGCTGGAATTGGCAGAGGTGGCATATTTCAGGAGCATCAGACTGAATTAGGTCACAACCCTGTACAACACTCGGTATTTAAAGGTTTCAACTTGCAAAACGAGCAATTTTCAAGTATTCAGAAGTGAGAATTTCTTGTGGTTAAGACAGATTCATCTACCACTCCATGCTGAATTAAAAGTCCTTCTACACCCTGAAGCATTAATCTGCAAATGGATGTTTGCTTACTTCGCTCGCACAGTACATTAAATACACTGCTTTTATATTAATTTTCCAGAATCACTTCACATTTGGAAATCCAACACAATTTTTTTGAACAAAGCAGGTCTTTCGGTACCCACAAGAGCTTCAAGGGCTGGTTTCATCAGGGAAATACAAGAAGGACAAAGTGTGCTATTGAATAAATCAGGTATAACTACACGTACTTTAAATGTTACACCCAACTGCAGGCTGCACACATTCACTGAGCAGTGAAAGCTGTAAATGTTTTCGTTTAAACCACACACAAACATTCACAGCATTGATCAATGAAACACACAGAAGCAAAGATGACTACATGTTCAATAAACACCTATAAACACTACAGTCAAGTACATTCTTCACAAATGCTGCATATCAGGGGGAAAAAAAACTTCAAGACAAGCTTAGTTTACAGTTAAGAACCCTTAAAGATCAGTAGATTATTATAAAAATTTATTCCGCAGAGGAGTGATAAAGGAAGAGGCTTTGCTTTGATTTTTATTGGAGAAAGGGAGGTTGGTTTAGAGCACAGAGCCCAGTCACCCAGGTATCTGGGCTCTGTGCCATCGCTTGCTCCCCAACAAAGGGCAGAGCCCTTTAACCTTAAGTCTACCTCAACTATCTACATGTTTCCAATCCATATGTAATGCCTATTAAGAATCAGATGGAGTCGCATACGCATTTAGGTGGAGGCCAAATGCACACAGCAAGATGCTCATTCCCTCCTGGGCAGCTCTATTGCCTCGGAGCGTAACGCTCGCAATCCTTTCTGCAAATCACTGCTACAGTGGCTACAAAGATCCTAACAGCTCCCGCGTTTTCAGACACCTCTGCTTTGATCTTGAAGGCCAGCTCTCCATTTCAAAGGGGTGCAGTACTACTTGCCTCTCACATAAGCAAGGAAAAAATCAGATATTTAATAAGATTGCTTTGTACTGTCTGTAGTCTGTGCCTCTAGAACTCCAATCACACTGACTTAAAGGCTCTTCCGAGTCAGTTCCTAGACAGTACAGTTGTATCCTTCTCTACACCACTTACTGCAACCCACAATCTCTAGAAGTATATTTACCATTCGAAAAAATCTATTCTAAAGAGATAGCTGTGGAAAGAAGTATTTATCCAGTGTACATAGAGGAAGATTGTGCTATTACTTGCTTATCCTATTGTTAAGGTAAGTATAGAAACAACAAAAATAAATCTGAAATCTCCCTTGTTTCAGCAAGGCCAAAGCCTGAGAACTATTCACTTAGAAGAATATTTCTAAAACAACTTGTTACATTTAAGCAGTTAAATTTGGGAGTCACATTCAAGACAAAGTATTTTCTCAGTAGCTGAGCAGCTATTCTGTACATTCCACAGGAAAAAGATACTGTGTCCTGTAGAATTATCTCTGTTGCTACCCATTTTAAGAAAGTATTAAACAGAATACAACTACATTGAGCACCACTGCTGAAAAACCTGCTTTCAGACATGGCCTGTCAATGAAAATACAGGATCCAGCATGAAACCCACAGAGCAAACCAGTTAAATACAAATTCAAGATTCCTCAGTTGCAGTTTGTAAGGCCATGGAGTGCTTACTGTCTCTAGCCAGAAGCGATCAAGGTCACTTCGTCTCTGCTGTTTGTTTAGTGTAATTAGCCATCGTCCTCCTCGCTTGTTTTTTTCATCTTCCCACATGGGTTCAATCCCATCCTGCAAAGAACAGCCAGAAGTTAAATCAGACTTGATCTGTACTTTTCCCAAAGAAAAAACAAAAAGCCAGCGATAACTGAAATGGCAACTTAAACAAGTATATAGTCTAAAGATACATACCTGTCTAGAAAGAGTCTTATACTAAAGTTCCCAAACAGCTTAACAAGTGCACTTTCTCTAATGAATTTTCATTTCTACAGAAGAATCACAGCCCAAGCAAGTCTTGGTTACAGAGCATTACATAAAAGAATCCTGTGAGAACAGGCCAAGTCAACCATTCACTGTACCCTGTATGAAACCAGATAAAATTAGCAGCTACGTCCTGGAGTCATTAAGTCTTACACTAAGTGCAGCACTGGCCAAGGGCTTCACTTATACATAAAGATGACTTCACTGAAACAGACACCCTTGGCAGTCTATCTCAGTGACTTCCTGCATGTACAAGGTGACAAAAAGAGGGTTTTGTCAGGGTCACAGAAACCAATACACCATTTAGAAACAAGCTGCGTTCTGATTCATGCTCTACCAATGGCCCTGTGCTGAATTAAGTGACTCTGGAAGCCCTGCTCTAGCAAAGCAGCCAGCTGCTGCTCCCATATCCACCAGCTATGCTGCACTTCAGAAAAGTCAGTCATTAAAAAAGTAACCGTCTAGACAGAGAAATTCAGTTAAGAACTATTAAGAGAGTGGCACTACAGAATTCTGGCTGAAAACTAATTGTGTTCCACATACAGGATGGAGTGGTGTCAGCTCACTTTAAATTTAACACCCTCACTGGCAGCTGCAGAGCTCAAGCTACTTTATCACCTTTAAGAGGCACTCTTAAGAGGTCACAATTGAAGGACAACAGCAACAGATTGCCCAGAAGCCTGCAACAGTTGTCAATTTTGTACCTGTTCCATGCATTTAAGTTAAATTATTGCTGATTAATGACAGGCAAATGCAGAATAGATACACATTTACAACACAGATTTCGGACTCATGCAAGAAATACAAGCATGATCCATAGATTTCCTAACCTCTGAAGGGTCTATAGCTTCTTAAAATTTACTTGTAACGTTTCTCAGCCACTTTAAGTATCAACCTCTTCCCAAATGTGAGCATCACATTCGGCACCTAAAGCTGACAGGGTTTACAATCTGTGCACAGTCTGCTGAGGAGTCCCAGCCAGCAGCTGTTTCGTAAGCGAAGGAGGAACCAGGCACCAGTACATAGGGGATTATTTAAGTATCTGAATCCAGAAAGGAAGCTGTACATTAGAAGCACTTCAGAGAGGCTCAGATTTAATTTAGAGCTCCAGCTCAGATCTCCAGAGGCAGGATTTCGGGTACGCTCTCATCAGCATTTCCTATGCACTGGTTAGAACAATTCCTCAGCATGCTTTTAGGTGTCAGTACCAGCTACAATTTTCTATTTCATACCTAAGTAATATGGCATTTAACTTGTGGTGTAAACATTAACAAGAACATTACGAAGACTATTAGCCAGATGCAAAAAATACTGAAGAACACTGCAGCCTCCCACAGAACTCAGACATTTTAATTCATTTTGTGACCAAATTACAGAGCTGGAAAATCTTCCATGTTATAAAAATTGAGACTTTCAGTTATTTGCACAAACATGAAGACACACACACAGTAAGAGATTAAAACATTCTGTCTGAAGTGTATTGAAGCACATACTTGCATTTTTCAGAACTAGTAACAGTCTAGATTTTCAGAGGGCATGTGTTTGGGACTCCCTAAAAAAATACCTTTAGGGCATTCCCAACCACACTCCTAAATATCTGCAAGACACTGTCCAAGTATTTCACTTCATAGTCAGGGAATCATCCATCAACATCCATAATGGAAGGAAAAAAGTTAGCAAGCATACCTTAAAGAGCGAGTAGTCACAACCAGGCATTAAATTACTAGAGAGCTGGATATGGTTGTATAAACTATTGGAGGGAAAAAAGCAGGATTAAAAATTAAGCATTATTTTCAAGTACAAAGTCTTAAAGAATTTAAGACATATGATCAAAACACAAAAATTAAAAAGCATTGAAGTTATTTCAGAGACAACCTATGTAAGTACTTTTCAGCAGTATAAAAGCATTAGCTTTGAGATGTTTTGGGCTGAAAGAAGCAGAATGGAAACTGGTTTATGAACACTTTCTGGGTTCCTATACCAATGCTTCTTTCGATCCTAGTTCTAATGGTTATTAGAAACATAACTCACTGAACTTTCATGGCAACAAGTTCTATGTGTGTATTCTGTACCTATGTATACATGGAATAAGGATAAGTGATTATATTTCTAAAGCTTCTCTCTGCAGAGAAAGGTTTTAGGACTAAGTCAACTTTTCTATTTATCACAATACTCCAGGGATGAAGGCTGTAGGCCTGATAAATTGAAATGAGGACTCAAAAGGCAAGAACAGTAAATGAAACAACAATATAAAATATATGCTCCAAATTAAATTTACAACTATGCAATTCAGAGGAAAAAAACCTCAAAGGAGTACACACTGCCTCCTCCTCTAGGAAGAAAAATAGATGCTTTTTTCCTGCACTGCTAAGCAAAAACTTCAGGAAAGGGCCTGCAGGTGTCACAGTAACCTGTGGTCTAAGACCACCAAACTTTTAGGCATGGTCAGCACTGAAAAGAAAATTGACTGTGATGTTCTAACAATAAGATATTGGGTATAGAAATTTACAAAGCCAGTTAGATATTTACCAGCTTCCCTCCTTCAATTTTACCTTAACTTTAATATTTTTGCCCCAGAACAACACACCTATTTGCCATTGTGACCACAAGGGAGGCATAACAATTGCTTGTGACTGATTCTATACCTTGACTGCAAACACTTAGACCAAGCACTTCTAATTACCCAGACCATCGTGGTTACAGGAGCTCAAAAACTTACTTGTAACAAACTAACACAGTGAGCTTCAATTTAGCCTCCCATTACATATCCCAGGACTGCAAACTCGTGTTCATTCAATCACTGGTCACCCCCATAGTAGGAATGGGACACAGGCACAGAATCCTATGCCCCTCTCTCCAACAGCCACACCGATAAACAATTGTTCAGCATTTCCAGTATCTTTATCTCTTCTCTACTGGTGGTAATGGGTCACTGATGGGGCAAAAGCTCATGCCACTTGCCATTTCCTCCACATTTCATCATCATGGCAGGCAAAATCTTCCAGGTAAGCCACCTGAATTTGACTAAAGTGTTTGGAATGCACAGGCCTGCCCTCAAGGGCTTTGTTCTTGCCGTTTGAGCCTAAAAGATTTGCAGATCTTCCATTTAGAATGAAGGTAGTTTCTTCTGTAAACTCTAATGAACTTTTTTCAAAGGTGCCATTAATCTGCATGAATCTCCCAAGTACTGTGCTCCAGATTCAGGCAGTCTCACATCTGAAGGGAGCCAGCTGTCAGAGAATGTAATCAACCAGCAAAATTTGGGGCTGAGGAAGCAACAGTAAGCTCCAAAAGTTTCCAGATTCATGTTACTATAGGACAGCTACTGCACAAGTACAATTGTCTACAGGCATCACGTAGAGATGAGTGTAAGCGATGTGGTGTTAACGGCAAGGCGGTGTGCAGCTGAGGCATGAAGCGCTTCTCCAATCACATTTCCTTCTAAAGAACAGGACAGGCCTTGCCTTCAATTCTGCAAACATTTCAGATTACACCCAAAAAGGTGCAGTTAACGGAGTACCTTTTCACTTTGGCATAAGCTTTGCCAACACATGCCAGGATTATTATGCAGATTGAAAAAAATCTTTACTTACGCCCAAAAATCTTCAACAGTATCAAACTTTGAGATAAGACGAAGATTTGCTTGCCAAGTTTTGCTTTTGTCATTTTTAAAAAACCAGAGTGCCCATCTAAAGGAAAAAAAAGATATTAAAGTATATTCAAAATATAATTAATCCATGGTATTGTTATATACAAACTAAGATATTAGCAAGAAAGTCAGTTTTCATCAATAAGATAAATGAGAAACTCAGTTCTGAAATCCAACTCTTTGCAGATCACCAATATTTGTGTTGCCATTACAAGAATCAGAGCAGACTTGATCAATCCGTTTAGGTAAATATTTCAAATAGTTTTGGATAATTCCTAGGACTGAACTCCTAAGCCTCAGATGTTTCTCCTCGCTGCCACTGCTAAACTGCAATCCCCTACCACAAATAACTGATTATGGTCTAAACCAACATCAACTGTTCAAATCAGAAGCATAGCCCTCTTTCCAGTAATTTCCTTTGTAAGCCTTCAAAAAAACACCAGCTACTTCAAGTTCTTAAATCTGTATAGATGAAGACAAGACTAAGTGAAAAACTCGCCATCCTATTTTCTTCATCATTCTCTCCACTGCGTATAAATCTCAACACAGATAAACTGAACCTTTAGACTCAAAGATGCCCTTTCTGGATCTAAAAGCACTCTTTAAAATGCTGGAACACGATACCTAAAGAGGTGTTGAACAAAACGGGCTTATTTTTTATTCTGACAGTTTCAGTAGTGCTGAAATCACTCAGGTCAGTACAAGTAGATTTATCTTCACAGCAGAGTACTTTTAAGTTGCCATGTGCCAATCTATTGTTCTCAGACTTACCCTGACATTGCAAATCTTGCTTTAAGTTTACTATTTTCCAGTAATAGCCCCCCTACCACTTGTAAGGGAGTGTCAGCAGCCATTTAATCAAAGAGAGCGGAGGAAAAGAGGACGGACAGAAGTTGAGAGAAGGACAAGGGAAAGTGGGATGCACGCAGCATAGCACTGCCCTGCAGAGTGGTTTTCCACACTTGCTCAAAATCAGAGTAAGCTGCCTCTTGGTAAGAAGCTAACTTTGGGACAGCACCTACCTACCAGTATTAAGTACTGAGCACATCAGTTCTTAAGCTTACTTGGAGAAAATTACTTCCTAGCTGCTCTTTTTGAAGTAGCTGAGCAGTAGCTTTTAAAGCTTTTAAGACATACTTGTTTTTTGCATACTGAATACAGAATTTAATAGGAGGGCTATTTTTAACTACTGCTCCATGCTTTTCCTGTTAAACAAGAAAAAATATAAGTGGCCTATGTTTTTTTCTTCATGATACACTGGTACAAATGTGTCCATTTGCACTTCACGGGGTTTCTTCTACCATGCTTCCTACATCCAGTGAAAACAGTACCACTGTAGACACCAACTGCTCTATGAACCACTCAAGTCTAACATGCTCTTCAGCCAACTGACGTATCTTATACTACTTTCAGTTCCAAATAGGAGAAAAATTTTAAGATATGAAAGAGTAAGACTGATGGGAAATAGTGAGAAGTCTTTACCACTGTCACCTTAACTGCCCAAAGTGTATGTCAGAATGGAAGGTTTTGCCAGTTCTGCATGGCAGCAGCTTCATCTCACTGTCAGTAACAGCAACAAAAGCTCTGCTTGCCTTCAACAAACAGCAAAACCATGCATTATGAAAAGCTGCAAAGATTATTAGCTTCTGTACAAGCACTGTGTGAAAAGCCTCTAAATTACAACACAATCAGATTCAGTTTCCTCTGCAACCTCACTGCAAAAGTCTTCTAAAAATTGAGAACTCTCAAAATGCTGCTAGAAAGCATCGGGTAAACAAGTGAACTGTAAAACCACAGGCATTTTATTATGCTTGGCAAAGTTGCAATCACACTACTGCAGTACTTACCTGTTCTGTAGTGGATGCTTAATATACTGTTCGGGGCTGGCAACCTCCTGAGTAGGTGCTGGCTCAGTTTTCTCCTCTTCTGAAGGCTGAGGGTTGGGAGTGGTTTCCTGTTTGAAGAAAGAAATTATTAATATGTTCCTTCTCAATTTTTATTGAGGTAATTTAGTTCTTTGAAGTAGCTTTAAGAAGGCTGAAGGTAAGAGGTCCCCTAATTCATCTTGGATTAGGGGCCCAAATAACATCATGGAAACACAAGCTGCATCCCTTTATTCTTCAACACCTGAACAGGTCCTACAATAAATAGGAATTCACATTCTGCTGTTCAGTGATTTGGTTCCTGTACTTGTTTTCAGACAGTTTACTTAACATGCGTGTCTTATTTTGAAGCAGTTTTGAGTTATTTCAGAAATACACAATAAGCTATGTTACCTGGAATATACACATCTAAAAATTATTTCCCAGAATAGTAATTTCAGAAGGAAGTTATTTATCAGCTTCTGACAAAACATAATTGGAAACAAATGTATAGGCCCTGTTTATTTAAAAAAAAATCTGTCATTACTATTAGGAGACATGCCTACAATTCTCAGGTCTGGAATCAGCTACTACAAGCAACCAGAAATCAAACCAGTAAATATTTATATTTGCAACATCACTACTAAAAGCTTCAGGCAAACAGCAGAATTAAAACACATATGGGTTCTCAACTTTCAAGCAGAAATGTAATTATACATGTTTACAACAGATTAGACTAATACCAAGTTGGCTTGGTTTTTTTTTTCCTCAAATCTCTACACAGTGATTGTCTAGAGATGCCAATTACATCCTAACAAGAAAATTAAATATATTCCCTTTGCATGCAAACCCCCTCAAGCTTATCACTCCATTTGAGAAGCCCCTGTGTCAGGTCTGAAATTCTAATGCCATGCCTTCAAACCAGGGAACACAAAGCTTTATTGTCAGGCCAAGGGTCCTCACCAGTTACCACCAGCTCTCTCTAATCTACAAGCTATACTAGAATATTAGAGACAAGGACTATAGCTCATTCCCTACAGCTAACACAGATTCCTGTACAGCTGACCTTGTGAAAGAAAATGCACTTTGGTAATCTAAACAAATACTAGCAACTCCAGACATTCCTAAGTGCAGCAGTAGAAAGTAGTACTTAAAAATTAAATTTTGCCATCTTGAGAACAAAGCAACATACAGGTGGATTGATTAATGGTAAGTCATTGAATTAATGAACAGTTTACTCCAGACATTCATGTTACTCAGTTTATCAGAGCTGCTGAAAAGTGGATTTGGAGAGATAGACTGTTTAACCTTCACAGTCCCAGCTGGCAAACTCTTTTGGTAACACCTAAAGATCTGTCTTCGTAGGGATTTTAAGAATTATTTCATATGCTCCCCCATTCGCAGTGAAGACTGAAATGGGGCAGTGATAACTCTGCTAGTGATTTCCACAGTACAAAGGGCAGGAAGCACAACTTCCCGTCTCAAGATAAATGCTTTCTGAAGATTCCCTAATGGGGAACACCACTGACAAACCCACAGAAGCGCAGTGCTGAACAATCGGCCAAATCTCTTTCAGTGTAAAAAAAGCTAAAGGGATCTTAAAAAAACCCAACTTATCAAATGCTTCAAATTCTGTCTAGAATAAAACTTCTAGTGTTAGCCCACGGTTAAGCTGATGGTATCAAACATATGTGTCTAACCCCATACCAGAATCCCACAGAACAAATTAAGATGGTTAACGCATGAAGGCAAAGCAGCATTTCATTATTTCCTCCTCCAGGTTACTGTTTCTATCATACTACAAAAAGCCAAGCATAGAAAACTCAAATTGTTCTCTTCAGGGGCTTATAACGAGAAGAGTTGGAAATATTACGTGCCAATACAATAAGCATACAAGAAAAATCTTGGTGGTGTTTTGGAAGCAAACTAAGCACCAGGTTTTGTGATAAAGCAGCTCCCTTTCATTCGCGATACTCTGCAATTGTGACATCTCATATCTGCAACTGATCTACAAACTCTATTAAAGATTTGTACATCAAATGGACTCGGTTTTGACGAGTGCAGAGTACCTTCCAAAAAGAATTTCAGTTGAGAACCTCATTCATGTTTGCTCAGCAAATAGCTTTCAATACAGAAAGAGCTAATTCTAAAGCCTCCCTGGTCAGTCTTCCAGAAGTATCGTAACTATACAAGCTGGAAGAATCGATACAAAGCTATCGAGCACATGCAGGGCAGCTATGCCATTTCCTAACCTCCAATACAAGACACCAGAAAGGACCAAGATAGCACCTCCAGACAATTAAAAGCAATGCAGTAAGCCTAAATACCTGACAACTGCACCAATTGTCAGTCACCCTTCACACAACACTTCTGGACAAATGGAAGACATCTGGCTCAGGACAAACGTTTTACTTAAGTCACCACAATAGCAAGTCCCTTAAAATATTCTGAAGGCTACCCAGCAGTGATGAAACTCAGACTATTATTTCAAGCTCCTGTCCAAAACAGAACATCACAACTCACCTGCAAAGCTCAGCTAACTGTGATCTTAACCCAGGATCACACTCCCCTCAAACTTTTTTCAGCACCTGGCTGCCTATCATGTACAACTGTACACACCAGAATAAGCTTGGAAAAAGGTGTAAAGTTGGAAGCAGAGCTTATTGCCACAACATAATTTTCTGGCTGGTCTCAGGCAAAAGCCCAACACAGCTTGTTTTCACTACTTTTATTTCCCACTGCCATCAAAAGAGAAGGGACCATTTTTATTTTTGTCTGGTTAACCCTATCACCTCCCATTTCTTTTCATCTTCTTTCATCTGTTATCTCACTATTCTGACCACCAAGCTAGAGTATTTGTACACCAAAGCATTATTAGTAAACTTATCTATTTGGTATTTGACTGACTGGCATTTGAAATTTATTTCTTGTCTCCCCTACTTCTTTCCAGCTACTGAAATTCTACCCCATACCACAAGCATGCAGGTTTTAAAAGATTCTATAAAGACAACACAAATTAAAGTTATATTGTCCGCATTTTACCAATTCACACCTTCAAATCTGGTAATTACTACACTGTTAAAGTCAGACTGTCTCCACCAACAGTTTCTAGAATACTAAATCTAAAACCTTTCATAATACTTTACTATTGTTTATAACTAATGCATTCTTTAACCTAAAAAAAAAACTTAAAAATGACTGTCTCTACTTTAAGCCACCACTGGGTTTGCTGCTTTAAAAATAGATGTAATAAAATAGGGTAGTATTACCAGATAAACTGGAAAGCTTCATATGGACAATCCTACTCCTCATACACAAGACAGCACATAATTAAGTGACATTTATTCACTACCCACATAGCTTTTGATGTAGGAATCAGCTGCAGAAGTCCACAGAACATTTGCCTACTCAGCATTTAATGACTGTGCATATCTGCACGTTACTTGGGATTCTGACACTTACAGATTTAATTGGTGTTATTTATTATTTCTCCACAACACCTAATGACCGACATATCAAAGGAAGGTGCGCACGTCATTGGGACAGGAAACAAACAGCACTTACAGTAAGAACTGCTTAATCAGGTTTGTCTGTTGAAGAGAACAACGAGCTTGACTAGGTTTCACCAAGTGTCTTCAGGTGCTGCCCAGACCACATCCATGTCATCTAATTGTCTACACAAGTTGTTTAGGAAGTCCAGTTGCAAACACGCAACATTTACGCCCCAAAAGGGCATAGCCTAGCACTATTATGCATTCTTGATGAAAGTTAAGAGAATCAATTAGCAGAAGAGGCTTCCAAAGTTCTCACATTAAACCAAAAGATACATTTGTTTCCATCTTTAAGGTTTCAAGAGGATGAGAAAACTGCGTGTCCCAGTTAACAAATGCCTAGGGAAAAAGCACACAACTATCTGTTGGTCCTTCGGCTTCCTGCAGATAACTCCTACTACACTATAGTTGGGATCATTCACAAGGCACGAAATAAAGAGCTCTTTATTTCAAAATACTCTTGACAAAAAGGGAATTAAGCCCACCCACAAGCATTATGGGCGGTAAGAAGAGAAGCCAAGTGATGATCTGATCGCAACTCTGAGGAATGAGCTAAAAATCATACGCACTATGTGCAATACCAACTGGAAGAGAGGTACCAATAGGCACCTGTTACTAATTAAACATGTTAAATAGCTTTCCAGACACCAGGACAGAGAAAAATTTCCAAGGCATGACATAGCAAGGCCTAACAGAGTAACCCTCAACTGCAAATATTAGTTGGAACGCCACAGATTTTAAAAAAGGCATTCACTCTTAGAACATGGGACATGATTTGAACTGAGTGACATCTCAAATTGGAACAGAAGTTCAACACACATACACGAGGACAGGAACAAAAGACTGAACTAGAAGAGCCACACACTTCCTCCAGGGTCAGAGGGACACTAGCTTTTTTTTACTGTCAGGTTTTAAAAGATACAAGGAATATTACAGCCCTTTTGACTTCTGAAAAATTTGTTACATACACAAAGTACCTATCAGATTTTCAACATTTAACTCACAGCCTTGTAACTACAATTGGCAAACAAGTTACAAGGTATATCAAAATACTTAAGTAACTTTGGGGTTTTTTAGCTACCTAAGCTGGCTGCCATTGTGCTGCTCCTTCTCACCCCAGTCTGCACTCTGCTGCTGCCTTTGCTACTGGAACATGAAATCCACCCATGGGATGACTTACCACACAACATTCTGGTAGTACTAAGGCACTCAGACAAGAAAACAAATTCCCCAATCTGCTGAGAACACTTCAGATGACTCAAGGGACAAAACACCCCTGCCCTCCCCGCACAAACCTACACAACAGAGAGAAAAGCACTCCAAATTACTGCACGCATACTGAGACACTTGTACAACTGAGCATAGAATTTTACATCAGGTGGAAAATGAAGACAAGAATTTTCTTCGGAAAAGAATTTAAGCCAAAATTGTATAATGTATAGATTCTCAAGAGGTCAGACTTCAACAAAAAAGATAAAAGTACTGGACATACTACTGGTATGCCAAATTATTGTAAAGCGCATGCACACTCTGCTTTGATAAACAGCACTGAACATGAGAAAAACTGACAGCTATTCAAAAGATTATTCGTTTAATCAACAGGGCTGCACATTCAGGAATAAAAATCTTTTAAACAGATAATTTTTTTTTTTGCCTCACATCCACTGTAGAAGAATCAAGGACAACTGTCACTCGCAGGCAGCTAACAGAACACTTGCATTGCAGCTAAATCTGTAGAGCGCACACAGTATCTTCAGAAGGCAAGCATTTTAAAGAGGAATAGGTTTTAAGACTAAGAAATGAGGGACAGCTTTAAGTTCCTAGGTTAAATAGTCTCTAAACTTATGGTTATCCTCGACTTTAGAGCATTTCAAAGGTGAAAGACTAATTTGAGGAAACTGTCACAATAGTTCACTTCTAAAAATCTGCATTTGCCTATCACATTTTAGGTTCTCTACCAACACCCCTCATTTGATTCTCTCCTCTATCCTCTCAAAATTCATACCAATCTTCCCAAAGCTGCCAAAATGGTCACATTTTCTCATGAAAATTTCCTACATTGCTCCACGCTCACTCCCATATGCTATTTTTATGCATTACCTTGAAATGAGCTTGACATTTCATGTGCTGTGTGAAATGCAATTTAAAAAAAATGGCTTTCAGAAAAATGTTTATCTAAAAAAAATTACTTTCAGAAAAACATCTCAAAAATTTACAAGTTGTCCAACATCATCCTCCTCTTAGAGAAAGCTTTGTATTCAGTAATTGTAATGTCTTGAATATGTAATTTCCAATTTGAAAGTTTGATTGACATGCTCCATTATTAAACAGCACACAAGATATACTTATCCTGCATCATTTCAGAAAGAAAAATGCAAGGAGCAAGACACTGTTTTCACAACACTACAGCTGAATGCTATACTGATTTCAACCGTAGCAGGTCACTGGCTGTATTACAGCAGAAATACCTAGTAATAAGAGTAAGCCTAAATTACTGCATTTAATTTCTATGCTGTCTGTCAATTATACAAAAGAAATACCTTTCAATCTACCGAAGGAGCTATTTTTGACCTTTCCAGAACTTCAAGGCCCTACACCACTATGTTTAACACCCCTTGAGATAATATTGCTTCATTTAAAGCAAGTTCAGAGTTCTACCTACTGATTAGATGGTAAAGCATTTTCTCAAGTTATATACAACTGGCTTGACCCATCTATCTTAAAACACAGAGTTAGAGTCATGAGAATTGCATTTGCAGAAGTGTAACAATAGCTGCCAGGGAGCATAAAAAACAATGAACTACAATGCTCATTTACAATGTGAACAATGACAGATCAGATACTCAGGTGTAAGCTAGTTTTGCGTGATTTATAAGCACCTAGAAGTTACAGGCTTTGTGTGGTCACACTCTAAAGTCACCTTTAGTAAACTACTGTTTTAGTAAAGCATTACTATTGGCTTTGCTGTTGACTTTGTGGACTTCTGCATGGTGTTATCCCATCACATTTAATCCTCAAAGGCTACAGTATGAGCACACTAGCAGGACACACTTCTGCACATTCTCACAATTTAATCTAAAATAGTCTTAAAATAGAACCAATCTGGATAGCGCAAGAAAAAAAAAAGACGGTTTAACTCATCAACACTGCAGGGAAAACTTAAGCTTCTGCAGTGGAGAAGTAAGCCAGTGGTCTGTATTTACTTAGAATAATCTTGCTTTTCTTAGCAACTTCCATGGGACTCCCTCTAGTAGAGAGGTTTCAATACTACTATAGAGTTTGAAGCACTTTTTTTCCCCCCAGCCTTTTAACAAGACTTAAAAGGCATATTGTGTTTTAGAGAAGTCCTAGAAACATCACTGATTCTAGCAGGACCCTACATTTAAAAGCCACCACATTGTCCTATTTTGCATGTCCCGAGACATTTTCACACCAAGGAAACATCATAGATGACATCACTACTACAAACGTAGGTCCAGATTTTGAAGGTTAGCAACAGAAAGGCTTCCCTACAATCAAGAAGTAATCCAATCCGTAACCACATGTATAATTAAATTGTTCAACTGAAAAGCACGTAGTATTCCCACAACATTAAGCACCTATGACCTCAGTCACTACACAAGTCTAACTTTAAGCTTAGGAAGAAGTGTGAGCCACTAAAAAGGGCAATACACAAAAATTCTGTATTTAAATAAAACTGAATATAAACAAGAAGAGCTGATACATGTTTCCTGAAGTTAAATCTACTTCAACTATAGCAAAATATTCAACAGCAACATTACTTAAACAGTTGAGTGCTGCCCTATCTTCCACCAGCTCAGCACAACTGTTTGCCACTGCACAGCGACCTGGCTCTGGGAAGGCAGTCTTCCTGGGAAACAGCTTAGCAAAAACAATTGTTTATTTTTGGCTAAAGTGGCCCCAGTTCTGGCTCAGCATTCAACATCATGCTTATGCAAGAACAATGGGGTGAATGGTGCAGACGGGGCTTATGCCAGCACCACAGCCAAGAAGGCCACAAACCCACTCCTTCAGAGTCAGTTCACTTGCCAACATCAGCATCACAAATTCTTTATTACAACTCCCACTAAGCTCCAGTCGTCACAAAACACTAAGTTGAGAGGTAGCTCTTGTCTTCATATATGTGGACTACAGCTCAGAAAGATCAGCTTTTAGACGGGAAAACAAGCGTTTAGCACTGTGGCTGGGAAACATGGGAAGAGTGCTCCTGGTGGTCCAGTTCACTGTCTGACATCCTTCCTGGTAGAACTGTCAGTCAAGCAATTTATAAATGCTGACCAATTTCAATCTCCTCCTTGGAAGGAAAGGTGAGGCTTTTTTTGTTGTTTGTGGAAGAAAATGGTAAGACAAAAATCAATGTCCCTGAGACAAAAGGATAAAATTAATCTTTATTTTAAAACAGCCAAGTGATTTTCAAACTTAAACCACTTTTTGTCTACACATTACAAAGCCTCTCCAAAGTATACACTGGGTATTTATTCAGTTAGCACATGGCAGCAAGAAACTAGCCTTCCTGAAGTTCTTCATTTTCTTGAAACCCTAACACAGTCTTCTGCTGTCCACTCCTCATGATACACAAACATTGGGATTAGAATAACAACTATACTTGGACCACTTCCAGCTGTTTCAGTTCTTTATGGAAGCACAGGCTAGGACAACGTTTATAAAACAGAGCTAATACTGTAAACATAACGTAATGTCCAGAAAAAAAAAAGGGGGGGGGGGCACGCCCTATTTAATCATCACGAAAACTCTAAAAAGGTTGTCTAAAAATATCATATTGATCCAGAAAGATGACATAACCGGAAAAGGCCAATTTTGTTTGCAACACGCCTCGGGTCTTACCAGTCACGCTGTTTTCTTGTTTGAGCTGCCAAACTCCCGAGCAGCGTATCTGCGAATTTACAGATCCTCACCGCGGGCAGCGGCCCCGCGCCTCCTACGATGTCTCTCCCCGCAAGCTCCGGGGCACGGCGGCTGCCCTGAAACTAGACCTTCACGGCTCCCCGCCTGCCAGGAGAGCGCTCGCCGGCCGGCAAGGAAAAGCCGCCCCCTCGGTGACCGGCAAATCTAATCCACCGGCCTCTACGAGCGGAAAGCAACATGGCCACCCCCAACCGCGCCACATGCGCCGAGCGTGGCGAGGAACCGTCCTACAGGCTACCGGGCCGGCTCCCCGCACCGCCGTTCCAGGCTGCTGCGCCTCGCCGCGCCTTCCGGCCTCCCCCGCCACCGCACAGCGGGGACGGCCGGGCCGGGTCTGACCGAGCGGCGAAGGCCGCGGGTAGGGCGCGACACAATGGGCGCCGCGGCTGCAGCCCGCGCCGCCGGCCCACAGGCCTCGCTCCCGCCCGCTTGCCGGGCCTTGTCCCCGCCCCTCTCCTGCCTGCCCAGCAGGTCGCCGCCGGCCGGGCCTGGCCTCCCCCCGGCACCCATGTCAGGCGGCGGTGCCGGCGCAGCTCAGGCCTCCCCCTTCCCCCTCCCCCTCCCCGCGCGAGCAGGCGCCTCTCGCTCCCCCTCCCCCCGCTCCGTCCCCCTGCGTGCGCGCGCTCCTCGCCGGCCTCGCCGCCCGGGCTCCGGCGCCCATCCGCCTCCCGCCCGGCCCGGCGCCTGCCGGCCCCTCGACCCGGGGAAGCCGCTGCTCGAGGAGGAGGAGGCGGCGGCGACGGCGAGTGGGAGAGGAAGGAGAGAGAAAGGCGGGCGGGAGGAGGGAATGAAACACTCACCGGTTCCACCGCCGCCATCTTAGATCGGTCTGATCGCAGAAGCGCTGAGGGGAGGGGAAGGGGCGGATAAAAAAACCCACGTTCAAACGCGATTGGCCGCCCGGCGGTCACGTGAGCCCGGCGACCGTTTGGGCAGGGGGAGGCGAGGCGTCGGGTGGGGGCGCGTTGCCTGTCGGGAGCTGTAGTCGCCGAGCGCGAGGGATGCCGGGAGCCGCCGTCACGTGGGGAGCAAAGGGGCGGGCAGCGTCGAAAGGGCGGCGCCCCCTGGCGGCCGGGGCTTTATTTGTTTCGTTTAACTGGATCTTTGGCTAATTCCAGTTTAGTTGACTGGGCGCTTGGACGCGGCTAGGGATGGGGTTCACCTGGCGACAAACGGTAGCGAACAGAGAAACCCGTTGCAGCTCAAACCCGGCGGCCGGGAGGCAGCTGCAGATCGGTGTCGGTCAGGTGCGTGGGTACGGTGAGTCCTTGCAGGGAGGCACGGGACAGCAGCGAGCGGAGGCAGGAGGTGGGGTGCCCTCTCTCCTGGCACAGGGAAATGGGGTTCATACGGTAAGAGAAAAACCCGCCCTACCCTCAGCCACCAAGTCAGATTTCCCCGGCCCGTCGTTTGAGGTGCCTGGGAGAAGGGACAGGGTAGGTGCTCTCCAGCCAAGGCAGGATGAGACAGTTGACGATTCAGGGTGCTGAAGCTTTGGATGTCAGGACCAATTGCCAAGCCTTGGAAACGTGGTCCCGTCACCTACATCAGGCAACACAGTCTCCCCTTCCTGCTCTTTTCCACCCTTTCCGATCAACTTGCTCATCCTCTGCTGTTAGTAAACCAGACCCAATATTGGGTTGTTTAAATATGAAATAAGCCAGCTTTCACTTGTATTCCTCTAAAACGTCCCTCTTTAGGCATGATACGTTAACCCGTGCAGGTATTGCTTGATTGCTCAGAAGTCCATTAATTTGATTTAAGGAGCAGCTTTTCCAAAAGCAAAATGGTTTTAAGGGAAAGTGAACTTCCTGTGTCTGAAATCTGGCCAAGACTGACCGGCAATATCGACTGGCTCAGCAACTCCTTCAGGGGCTGCTGTTAGTGGAGGAATGTTTACAGAGGTGCAAGTAAATCCCCAGCTAAACTGTGCCAGCAGAAAAAGTACCAGTGAGGGCTTATGGTAGTCAGGCAAATGGCTTTGCTTCAGGCCTTCAGGGTTTGTATAGGATGGGATGGGGATGTGAACGTCGGAATAAAAACAGGCAGTATCAGTACACAATCCTGAAGAGAGGCCATAGTTTCCAAGCCACCAGAGTGCTGCAAGGTATCCTGTTTGTTGTTTCTTTACTATTAAGAGATATATAATAGAAGGCAGCTTTATTCTGTGTTGAGAGATGACTGAATGGTCATTGGTTATCAAGAAAATGTATTGGAACAGTAAATTTTCTGCTGTATTTTTTCCGCCACAGGGTTAATTTTAACGTTATGATTTGATTTGTATTTAGCAAAGGCAGAGACTTCAATGAAGTAATGTTTTATCTGCAGCCTGAAGGAAAACACAACACAAATACATTTTAAGTTCTTACCCTTTTATAAGATTTAGAAAATCAATACCAAAAACAGTTTTCAAAATAGAAGTACTGGGACATATCTTCCCAGTAATAAAACAGAAGTGAAGAAAGAATATACAATTTGATTCCTAGCAATACTTTACAGAGTGTTTAATATGAATACATTAATTAATGAGCCCTCCTATTTATTTGCTTTATATGCTGCCAGATGGATCTGACATTCCATTTTACTTGTTTGGCAACCATGCACATTCTTTGACTGCTTGTTTTAATCCTGCCTTTAAATCTCTTCACATAAATAAAGATAATCCTTCCAGAATCCTCTTCCTCTCGGATCATTTTATCTTCAGCTTCTTCTGCATTTAACTTTGTATTCTTATTCTCAATGAACCAAGTGTACAGACCTACATTTTAGAGCTTTAAATTTCATTTTGTGGAGAACTGTGAAGGATCGTTAGCCACCATGTGATACTGACTGTCATACAGCATTTGGCTGGATTCTCGTTTTTCTTAGGCAGTACAAGGATAAGAGCATAAAGTCCCCTATAAGACAGGTATGCTTACTAATGATGTTTAATAAGATAGATTAATATATTTTATCCGAGTTCTGAACATGGCTGCCTTATTACTGCACAAATAGGACATCAGCATAAGCTGTGATTTGGTACATGTACTTCTTGGGGTTTCTTTTTGAGTTACAGAGGCACAAAGCCTGTAAAGATGACATCAGAAGTTATCCAACAACTTATAATAGCAATGAGAGGATTATGAGCTACAGTAATCTTTTCTTGGAGTCACTGACACACATAAGCAACATCCTCACAAGTGATGTTGCTGCCTTGCAACGTCGTCTTCAAACTAACTAAAAGGAAAATGACGATAAAAGGCAAAGATCATAGATACATCCACAAAACCACACCTTTGGAAGTAATATTGGGGTAAAAAAGAAGGGTAAAGAAGAAAAAGAATCTCTTCTTCAGTAATCCTTGTGCATTTTAGAGCTCTATCAGTTTTCAATGTGAATGAAAGTATCTGTCAGGAACGGGTTTCATTCTGCAAAGCGAAGCCTCAAAGTCAGAGGTGGGCAAGTATAAGCTCTAACTCATCTGCACACCCCTATCTCACTGATTTGCATGGAAATGGAAATTTTTGTCCACTGGATTAATATACAATGCTGCCTTTTGCTTGAATGAGCAAAACAAAACAAAAGAACATGCAGGATTTCCACCACAAGGCTTGGAGTTACTTTGAGTAAGCCTGCTCCAGTCTGAACTGTGGCTGTAGTGAGCCTCTCGGTACTTTAGTTTTCTATCTCCACCTATGGAAGGAGGAAGAGCGATGCAGGAGCTTACAACATATTGCAACCTCTTTTGACTTAAAGAATTAGACAGACTTTGAAATCCCACATAATTTTTGTTTAAAGAGGAAAAATGGAGACAGGTATTTCTTTAGTGCAACTCTGGTTATTTACAAAGGATGTTTATCAAGTTGTTATTTTTTTTTCCCCTCTGTCCATACTATTTTGTTTTGATCACAGGTCTGTCTTTTCTTCTGGGTATCATTTCCTACAAGGGCTCTCTTTCACTGTTATTTTTTAAGATCACACTACATGGGTTTTTTGTGCCCATCTTTGTGACATTTGTGATGGTTTTACAGTTTCTCTTTTTTTCATGTGCACTACAAAACTGTTGCATTTGGTATGAGAATCTCAGTAAGTGCCTGTGCCATCTGGACAAGCCATAATGGTGCACATTTGCACGTGGTCTAGCTCCTGGGTGGTATTCTTGCATTGTTTTAGCTGTTGCTAAACAAAGAGGCATTTAATTGTGTCATCAGCGAGCCTGGACAAAAGATAGTTACTATCCCCAAGAGCTTCACTGGGAAAGTGTGATTTCCCAGCCCCTGCTACTGCAAAGTATGGAAGTGAAGCGAGGAGGGGGAACAGGAGCTAAGGCACTCTCTTAATTAAGTAATATCAATTCAGTGGCCATTTTCTTCCTAACCAGCAGCTGTCTCAGCTGCCAGCTGCTCTAGCTTTTTCGCGGCAGCTATCTGACCCACGAGACATTGCTGACCTCTCCTTCTGTCCTTGTTTGCTAACTGCAGACACTCCCAGCCTTGCATCACTTTGGAGAAGTTGGGAGGACAGCAGGAATACAGCACTGACATAAATCAGGGATCATGAATGGGCTATAAAATTTCTGACTCATGCGCCTCTGTGTGCGTTTGTCTGTGACAACTAAAAAGTGACATGAAAAGCCTGACAGAGAAAAAAGATCTCTGCTCAGGGAAGGTCACAGCAAAGGTCGGTGAACTTCCCCAGCGAGAATGAGCGTGCCACCAGATCATGGGAAATGGCTGTGGATGGACCTCCAGGAGGCGTGAATCGTTTCACTCATCAAATCAGAAAATCAAGGCCAAATTGGAAAACAAAAGCATTGCAAGACCACAGAACCCACATCATTTTTACTACGGAGGATGATAATATAGGGCCGTTTAAAAGTAAAAACCATCACAACAACAAAATCTTAAGTTGAATCTTTCAGATTTTGTTATTCTGGGGGTGATCTGCAATTGCAGTCTGTGTTGTTTCCAAACACTGAGGAGGACAAGCAAGGAAGTTTGTTCATTCCTCAATTAGGGGGCTCACTGTTCTTTAAATTACATACATTTTAAGATTGGTTTAATTAATATACACATCCATGGCTTCTCCAAGTAAGCAGGGAAAGAGAATGCTTTTATTTTGCACTTCAGAAGCGCAGCAAATAAATGAAAGTGAGTAACAGAAGGAACTCTGTTTACTAGTTAGAACACGAGTCCTCTTTTTTTCTAACCTGCATTACTGTCAACCACTACAAAATGAGCACAAACACGTGACACTGTCCCAGTACGGATACTGAAACACAGATAGGAACAAACTGTAAAGTTATACTCAGACATTTAATTTCATGTGAATTAAATACTTATCAAATTTAGTAAGGAGTCCTCAATTATTAACAATAAGCGAGACTGAAGTCTCATCAAGAAGGAGCTGATGGCATTTGAGCAGAAGACACTGGGCTAGATCAACCATTATGCTTCAGGTTTTTTATACCACGTCAGTGACACCAAGTACTTGTAAATCCTGCTTAACCAGGTAAATGACATCTACAGCTCCTCAGGGTTCTTTAAATGGCACAAAGAGGCAACTAAAGCGTACGAAGGTACCTGTCTTGTGTTGCTTAACAGCTTGATTTGCTGGTTCCTTGAAAAAGGAGCACTGATTTTTTTCATGGGCTGTACACAGTATAATACCTGGATCATTTAAGAGTGATTCTGCCCATTCAGTGTAACATTTTGCTTTAAGAAGGTTAAAGCAAGCCTTTGATAATGACTTGGATTAGATAAAAATCACAGTCTGTGAATTTTACAGTCCTTTAAAGATATTTCATGGTGTTGGCTGGCAGTTTGTCACCTGTCTTCAGAATGTGGACCTAAATGCTGTCACAGCATGAACTGCATGAATCAATACACAGCTCTTCACTCATTGAAGAAAGTAATAGTTGTAATCTTTGTATTTTACAAGCATCCCCAAAATGTTTCTTAATTCTCTCTCAGTATATTCTCTTTCTATAAATACTAAGCAGATATGAGTATTATCAATACTAGAAAAATGAAGGTGAGAACTGTCGGAAAGACAGGTTTCCACCTGCAATTACTCTTCAGTAATAGCACAGCATCAAATTCAGGTTGTTTGACCATGCCAGGGAAAGTGTTTATCACACAACAAACCAGGATCACCAACTGTGTGATCTGTAATCAGCAGGGCTACTTAACCGCTTTTTACCAATTACACTATCGTAAGATAGCGAGTATGTTTATGTGAATACACTTATTCTGCCAAAAGAAGAGCTTGTATTGTATTCTTTTCTGTTCTGGAGCCAATAAGTGGAAATTTCCACTTCAATTCTAAGCCTTGGAGATATAAATATATCTATCTATTTTTATTAAAGATGGGGACAAAAGACCACAGGGAATACAACACAACTGAAGAAAATACTGAGATTATAGTTTGGATTTTGAATCACACTTTCCGGTGAGTTACCTGGATGCCAGGAAAAGGGAGTATTTTGTGTACCAAAATCAGAATAAGGATTGGTGCAGTTTCACTGAAGTCAATGATATTGAAGCGGGAAGAGACAATCTGATCCTGCAAAGTTTTGACTGCCTGTGCCTGCCAGACAGAGGGAAGAAAACCAAGACTTAAACAAGGAGTGGGATCCCAGCACTAATGGCTGGATCTAGCAAACGTGTGCTCTGAAATCTTCTGCTGCTATTTCCCTACTCAACAGGCACCTCTCCATGTTCCTTTTAAAAGCAACTTCCTCTTGACTTGAGAACCAGTATAAAGTGTCTTGCAGCGATATGAAGTTAGAGACGTTCTAGTGTTTACTGATGATGGCTTTGACATCAATATTCAGAGGATGTAAAGCACAGTTTGTATAGACACATGTAGGTTTTTCAGTCTTTTTTTTTTTTTTTAGATCAATCCATGTACATGGGAGAAATATAATGTATTAACCACTTATTTTTATGACAGATGATTGGTATCTAATCTTCCTCTTTCCAAGAATCAGCATCCTTCCAGTGATAACACCACTACAGCTCTGCAGCCTATTTTTTTTTCTGATTTCAGTTCCTGCCTCGCCAAATATTGAATTTGATAAAATTCAGAGCTAAAAATAGAGCAGAATTATTATGAACTACAACCGCCCTACAGACCAATATTGTGCTCTATAATAAAGAAGCGATAAAAATTGGGATATGGCCTCACTGACGGGAAAAAAAACATCCAAAAGTGAAAACAACGAATTTGCCCAGCAGCTAGCAAGGCACGTAGTTAACTCCTGGGGGCATTTCAAGCAAAAACCAACCGACCAAACCAATCCCACCCAAAATACCCTTCGCATCCGCACGTGCGCAGTTCGGGTTTTAGGATTGAGGAGCAATGGCAAAAGGAGGGGAAAACGAGCCGTTTAAACAGCTTTTTGAGTAAATTAATCAGACTTGATTAGATAGAGGGGGATGAGGGAGTCTGGTTGCTCCTCTTACCTCTACCACACACCGGCCTGGTATCCTGGCACCGGGGCTGTTCCTCAAGGGCACCGGGGGTTGCGGGTGTCGCTCCCCGGCGGAAGAAGGAGGAAGGCGAGCGGAGGGCGAGGGGAGGAGCGGCGCGGAACCACCGCTCCGCGCCGC
>JANIJG010021621.1:0-19968 GCA_024611175.1 Megaceryle torquata
TATAAATAAATAAATAAATAAATAAAAATATATAAAGAACATATTAACCTTAATTTTATTAATTACTCAGCAATCAAACCCTGCCAAGACAAACTCTCTTCTATTCCTAGTTCCCCTCGATTTTGTAAATACCCTCCCCAACTCCATACAAATTATATACACTCTAGAAAATTATTTGCCTGCTCAGATTCTGCTCAATATATACACAGCATGGACAGGAGTTCTTGGACCAGGAACAGCAGGCTACTGGTGACCCTGAACAAGTTGCACTGATAAAACTCTGTCAAAGAAATTTTTACAGCCTTTGGTTCCTCTACCAAGGCACCATTTCACATGTTGATTTAGAAAAAAACAGTCTTGATGAAATCTGTGCTGCTTCCCTTCTGATTTTATCCCTTTTAATAGACATCAAGAAATATCCATTGCTGGGGAAAAAAACAAAAAACAAAACCAACAAATCACACAGGCGAGATTTTACATTCCGTAGCAGGCCAATTTCCTGCAAATCCCTGACTTCTAGCTAATATCTCAGGTTCTACAAAGGCAATAATTCATTCCATGAGTATCACAACACTCAAAAATTTTTAGCATTCAAATAAGCAACTTCCCTTTGCAACTTTCCTTGTGTCAGACCATATCAGTACTGGAAAAAAAAATAGCATTAGGGAGAAAAAGAGTGGATACTAAGTTTGAAAAAGTTTGGCTGAGAAGGATAACTTGGGAGATTTTTCCCCTTTAACTTGAATATTCCCCGGAGCCACCTTTGTAACACGATCTCTGTGCTCTGAACAGGTTAGCAAGCTGGCTAGAGGGGAGAAAGGATATAAACACCTTACAAATACTCAAACAGTCTTGCAGGACACTCACAATGTGCCTGGAAAGGAACTGTCACCCCAGCTCACATTGTTCATATCATTAATCTTTTTCACATGTCTTCTTCCAGGTAGCTGGTCACTGCCTTCACACACCATACCACGTACACTTTCCACATATCTCATCAGCTACATGGGGCATAAGGAGACCCAGCTATGTAACAGCCCTCCAGAGTTCCTCCAGTCAGCCTGAGGCCCATCAGTATGCAGGAGGAGCTGAAGCATCCCACCAAATATCCCTCAACTGGCTGGTAAGAGCTAGCACTTGAGTAACAAGGAAATGTATTTTTCTCTCCTCTGAACAAGTTCTACTTCTCAGTTTACTTAGAAGGAGCCTTCCTTGAGCTGGGGACTGGAGTAATTGCTCTGGTTGCTCCTTGGTAAAACTAGCTCAGAGGAGGGGCCAGAACATACTTTGGCTGTGCTACTAGCTTGCCAAACTCTAACAGTTCACATGGCAAAAGCTGCTCTAGGGAAGATTCTGGATGCAGAGGTCTGAGCATATAAACCACCATCAAACAGAGCTACTGATATTAATGCAAGAATATCATAACTGTCCATAGTTGGATCTTTAGCACAGACCATGAGCCAACAGTTTTGCCATCCTGGGATATAATTCCTACATGCTCTGTTTTTAGCAGCATCCTGACTAGCCAGATCTGTGGTTGCATCAGTTTTGGAAAAGGCTGCTTGTTATAGGAGTAGAAACGGACAGAGGAGTCTGAGATCTAAACAGCAGCCAGGTTGACAAAATCAGTTCACATTTCATTGTTATTTAAACTCTAGTAAATCCAGACCAAAGAACAGGGCAAATCTGGATGATATTCAGTAGATTCTTTGGCCTGACTAAACAGTGCTGTACTGGAAGCTGAGATAAGGAGGAAAGGCTTTAAACAATGCTTGCATCCTCTCCATCCTTGGGCTGCCCCAGAATGGCTGGAGGACTTGGACATGCTTGGCCATCTGAGAGAGCATTTCAAAGGAGTGTGGCCCACTCCTATCCTGACACTTTGTACAGTCTGTTCATACACAGCCTTGTGACTGTGTATGGTCCTCCAGCCCTTCTTGTGTGCTACCCAGGCTCAATGTGTTAGTGCACCTACATACAAAACAAGTCTCTTAACACCCTCCCTTCTAAGTGGAAATATCAAAGTCCTCCTTACAGCCTTCTCTTGGGCACATCCCCCACACTTTGCAATGTTTCCTCTCTCACCTCTAGCTCTAAGTACATCTTCCCCCATCAAACCTGTTTTAAAATTCTCCTTCCTAAGTTAACAACTCTGTTAGCAATGTTTTCACTTAGTTTAGCTATGACTGCTGGTTTTGGGCATCTTGCATGTGCACTGACTGATTATAACCAAGTATGCTCTCATTTACACTGCTTTATACTTTGAAAAAACACATTCACACTGCTAACAGGCAGCTAACAGTCTATCAAACATTCACACCCCCCCTTAACTGTATCTTTAAGAACTTGAGGATTTTTTCCTGTGCAGTAGTAGTTGTTCAAAAACATTTGTAAATTAACAATATATACATATTTGAAAGTTTAAATTATAAGTGGAAAATGTTTGAATCATTGCAAAACAAAAGGTTTGCGATTTTTTTTAACTCAAAACACAAACCAGACATTTTAAAAGCAAATAACTAAAATAAACTTTCCACCTACATTTCTTGTAGTAACACTGAATTTGTAACACTGAAAATGTAACACTGAAATTGTAAAGAACAAATTATTCCTGAAATGACCAGAACAGCCATCCTTTTACATTCTTAAATAATAATGTACTGCCAACAAACTCACGTGATCACCAGAAGTAACTGTAATAGAACTCCAGTTCTATTTGACCAGGAAAGCAGCACATACCTTTCCAATCAGTAACTCACAAATGTATTTCCAGTGTATACGATCACAGGGCAGCTCTTCTCACCCTTCCCTGTTGCTAAGGCATACCTGTATTAACCAGTACACTTTCTGGTTGCCTAAGCAGAGCCAGCCAACCATCTACATCCCAAACAGATTCCATTTGAAACTATTTGTCTGTAGTCTCACAAGTGTCACACATGGGCCATAAGAGCATAGATAAGACCTGCCACACAAGGAAGTCTTCTTAGAAATGGCATCCTCTTGTCTTCATCATTTCATGTGTATGTTCGGGCATCACCTTGCAACTTCCTGTAATACTGGAGAGTTTCCACTTACCAAAGTCATCTATCCCATGTGCCATTACAGGAAAGGACTAGAGGCTCTTAATGTAACAAATAACCTCTCCCAATTTCAATCACAGTAATGAGAAGGAAGTAAGATTTCAGTTTGTCTTTTAAAATAGTCAGCAGGCATCATGTGTTCAAGGTGATAGTTATTAACAAGATGACTGTTGAAACCCACCAGGACTGGCATATTTTTTCACTTTCTAAAGGACCATGAGACACAAGTACCAATATTTTCTAGTAGTCCAAAAGCAATCTGGAACCTTTCTTGCCTTACAATGAGTGCTTCTTTGGAGAGGCATTTCTTTCTCAAAAGAGGTAAGGCTAAACCATAATAGGAATCTCTTTGCAGGGTTTTACTAATATTTCAGGTTGCCCATAACAAAATATCAGCCCACAGACAGGTAGAAATTCCATTTGCTGGAATCTTGCTATCTACTCCTGCAGTGCTACGGAGATCACTGCATGCTCAGAGCAAGCACCTTGTGATGTATGTGTCTGCTCTGTGTAGACATAGAGGCAGATTAGCCTGGCCCAAGCTATCATGTGTATGAAGTATCATAAGGAATACCAGACCCCCTGGCAGTGGGGGGTAGTCCCTGCAGGGCTACAAGAAGGACAGGCTAGTGGTCCTGGGGAAACACTCCACCCTTGAGTCGCAAGAGGAGGACAAAAAAGTGGGATGCATCAGTACCATAAAGACTCTCACCCTTGCTTTGACCTATTGGCACAAGATCAGAGAAGCAGATGATGGAAGAAGCGGGATTTCTATTTTCAGTCCGACAGAGCAAGTCTGTTTTCTTATGTCCAAAGTGGGAGGTTTGATGTTTTGTGAAAAAGAGTTTCACAATCACAAGGCACTTTCTCTGGCTTGTAAGTTCAAAGGAAAAAATGTGACTGGCCAGGATCAAAAGCCTTAGTCAGTCATGGTTGATAAGCATGTGCTGTAAATAAGCACCTGTCCTGTAAATAGAGTCCTTTGCCTTTCAGAGCACAGTGTATCTGTGGGACCACCTACAGCAGGGAGATGTGCAACAGGCCACCTCCCTGTTTACTGTGAAAATAAAGAATAATAAGAATCTGTAACTGCAGATACCTACAAAATATATTGTAGCCTGGGCTTTGAATTCTTTCAACAGGCCAAGGAAGCCTCATCAGGTTAGTTGCATCAAGTTTACAAACCCAGAACAGGTTAGTTATTATAGCAATATAATAACAGCAGTTTCACATTATTTACTGATATTTCCTTCTTCTCTTGCCTTAAATTTTCATCTTCAGGTCCTTCTTTCCCTCCCATTACATCAAATCATTTTTTAGTAAAACAATTGAAATTATTTATGCTTCAAAAAGTGCAGATTTTTCATCTAGTTGGAGCTACATTAGAGTTTAAATGTCTCTAGCATTCCCAAGAAAAGAAAATCCTTTCAATTTTAATGAAGGACAACCATTGTACACAAAGCAGATGACTAGCACTGAGAATACTTGATTGTTTTCCAGCTTCTGCCATGTGCTTCCTGGGTGTTTTCCAGGAATACATTTTACTTTGCTATGCCTCGGTTCCCCATGTATGACACAGAAATAACAATATCCAACAGCAGGATGTAGGAACCAGATACTGTCATTATTGCTAAACAAAACATTCACGATTTGGTTTTGTGCTCCTAATACAAGGAATTTATACCTTTTCCATCAGAAAATAAAACATCTAAATGCACTTCATCCACAGCACCATTTGTACACATGAGAATTAGAACTGTAAGATGAAAGGTACAAGACACGTTATTTATCACAATGTAAGAAATCCCAGCAGACATGGCTTGATCACAGCGATCTTTGCACCGTGAGCAATCTTTACATACACAAATGAAGTCGGTAAGTAATCGCTGTGCTTTGTTACATGAATAGGGGCTCGGGGTGTCTGCTTCCCCGGGGACTTTAGAGAAAGAAAGCATCAACAGTAGCTAAGAGAAAACGATTATTTCCCAGTGACACAAGCTAAAGTCTCTAAAAAAAAACCCCAAAAAAATCCAGAGACAGAAACAACAGATAAATCACTTAACTAATCTGCCAATTAAAAAAACCCAAAACCAAAACCAAAACAAAAACAAAAAACAAACAAACAACAACAACAAAACAAACCACACCACACCAAACAAACAAACAAAAAAAACCCCAAAGATGCTTCCTGAAGTTTTTGAGCCTCCTCAGAGTCAGAAAAAAATCTGGATGCCATATACAGTTTTATAGAACATATCTACCACTGTTTACTATCTTCTTGCCCTAGGGCAGCTAAATGGTTCATGTTAGGAGCAGCATTCAATAAATATTTTAGCTTTTTTTAGAACGGACTTTCAATGATCAAGAATTGCCTTTATATGGGATACATCTTCTGTCACATTGGCTAATATTTTGCATACTCAGTGAGCAGCTATAATTTTCAGGTTACTTTGAATTCATAGTTAAAATATCAGCATATGGGGAAAAAGAAAATAATATTTCCACGAGAAAGCATCGTGTTCAACTTCCTGTAATAAACTGCTCTTTGCAATACAGTGGAAGATAGCGGCTCTCTCAGTATTCACTAGGCTGCCACAACCGTAAAGATAAAGTATGCAGAAGCACAAAAACTAATCCCTGTATTATTCCGTGCTTCCTACAGAGAACCAGAGGCAACGCTTGCGCCCACCTGGGGCAACCGGAGCCATCCCCTGACTTTGCCTTTTTTTGTGGTGCCGGTGCGATCCGCTCCCTCCAGGCCTTCTAGGGACTCGGCCGCTGTGCTTCCACGGGTCCGTCAGCTGCTGGCAGAGGCACAACTCTGCAGAAATGGACTGACTGTGAGGACATTAACTACTCAAAGCCCGGTCCAGAGCTTGTGAGCATCCACCCCTGCTCTAACAGCTTGGAGTGCGTGAGGGGTGCAAAAGGAAAATAGGATTTCTCGTTTAAAATAATTAAAATAACGAAATAAAGAAATGAAAAGTGAAACATGAAGACACCTAACCAGGGCTGAGTTTGCCTGCCCTTCAGATGCAGGGAGCCCCTGAGAGCACCGTCGGCACTCTCGAAGTGTTTCCTTCCCCAGCACGGAAGGTTTCAGCTGGGCGGCGGCGGGTTGCGGGACAGCGCTGCCCCCCAGCGCCGGGCGCCCTCCCGGCAACCGCCGCCTCTGTCTCTCTGTCTGCCTCGTCTCGACTAAAAGCAGCTCTGAAATCACATGGCTTCTTTCCTGGGATTATATCTATGGCTATAGATACATACAAATCTATATGCTGATACAGATATATTCTATTAATAGATCTACAGAGACATATATTCATATATATATTCTATGAATTTATCTACAGCAATATCTGGTTTTATATTTCTATATGTGTGTATGTGTGTGTACAGAGAGAGGCTCAACTGCGCAAGTAAATATTTACACTTGTCCCATAGAAAAGCATCTTTCTGCACACACAATCCATTGGTACTTTATTCTTGTTTGCATTGATGTCAGCAAAGGGGACAAGCAACACAGCAATAATATATGAGGGTCGAGTACCAGACTTGAGGAAGAAACACTGATAACGCAAACAATTTTGACAAATATGACAAATTAAGGTCCCTATGCAATAAAGATCCTCATTCACAGCTGAATTACAGATCAACGGGGAACATCCTGCTCTGTAAATGCATGCTCCCTCTTTCCACTTCCCCAACCCCTGGTGCTCTTCTCCTAAGGTTTTATGATTATTTTTATTCTCGGCTTTCCATAAGATAAGGATTGACCTTTTATACACATCAAGAAAGACATAATTAAAGCTTTACATTCATTCCCTTCAGCTAAAGGATTGTGTTCCCGAATCCTAGTTTTGAAGGCAGAATGGGATATAACGGGGCGTGCTATGAATAAGCCCAAGGGAAGCATGCCAGGGCCTACAGGATGGTGTTGCACCGTCTTGCTCTGTCCTCTCAGTGGAGACAAGGGATAGGCATGAAATGAGAAATCAAGAGATAGTGGCATTTGTTGATGTTTTAGAAGTCAGGGAAGCATCTGAGAAGTATCTGGTAGGAAATGGGACCCACACTCACAAAAAGGTGTTGGGATCATTAGCTCATCTGAAGTGCAACTATACCAATGTATGGAGTGTGAGCAACAAGCAGGATGAGCTTGAAGTTCAAACAGGAAATATATATTTATATATAATGGCCATCACAGAAATGTGGTGGGATGTCTCACACAATTGGAGTGCCCCAGTTGATGGTTACAAGCTCTTTAGGAGGGATAGACAGGGAACGAGTGGTGGTGGGGTAGCCCTTTATGTTAGGGATTGTTATAAATGCTCGAACTTAAGTATAGTGATGATGAAGTTGAGAGTGTTTGGATCAGGTTAAGGGGCAAGGCCAGTAAAGCTGGTATTGTTGTGGGTGTCTGCTATAGACGTCCCAACCAGACCAGTGAGGTAGATGAAATATTCTATAAATACTTAGGAGAAATCTCAAGGTCACTTGATGTTGTTTTTATGGGGGACTTCAATTTCTTGTGTATCTGTTGGAAATACAACATAGCAGAGAAGGAACAATCCAGGAGGTTCCTAGAATGTGTAGGGGACAACTTCCTCACACAGTTGGTAAGTGAACTGACCAGGGAAGCTGCCCTGCTGGACCTCCTGTTAATGAACAGAGAAGGACTGGTGGAGGTTGTGGCAGTTGGAGGCCATCTAGGGAATAGATACCATGAAATTATTAAGTTCTCTGTTCTTAGAGATGCTGGGGGGGCAGCAATACTGACACTTCAGACTTTCGAAGGGCAGACTTTGACTTGTTTCAGAGGACACTTCATCACACCCTGGGAGTTTGTTTTGGAAGATGTAGGAGTCCAGGAAGGCTGGGCATATTTTTAAGAAGGTAATGTTAAAGGCACAGTAGGAGGCCATCCCCATGTGCCGTAAGACAAGTTGGCAGCAAAGAAGTCCAGCCTGGCTGAATAGGGATGTTTGGCTCAAAATCAGAGAAAAAAGGAGGTTCTATGGCCTCTGGAAGAAGGGGCAAGTGACTCACCATGACTGTAAGAATGTTGTCAGGTCATGCAGAGAAATAATTAGAAGGTTGAAAGTTCAGCTAGAAGTTAATCTGGTTTTAGAGGCAAAAAGCAACAAGAAAAAAATCTATAAATACGTTAACAATAAAAGGGAGGCCCTCCATCCCCTGCTAGATTCAGGAGGGAATATGGTAATAAAAGATGAGGAGAAGGCTGAGGTGCTTAATGCCTTCTTTGCCCCAGTCTTTAGTAATGGGAACATTTACACTGGGGAAAGTCACTCCCCCAAGCCAAGAGACAGGGGCCAGGAATGCAATGTCCCCAGTACAATTCAGGAGGAAATGGGTCCTCAACATCAATGTGCATAAATCAATGGGGTCAGATGGGTTACATCCCAGAGTGCTGAGAGAGCTGGCAGGGGTGGTCACCAGGCTACTGTCCATCATTTATCATCGGTCCTGGCTGACTGGAGAGGTACCAACAGATTGGAGGTCAGCCAATATAACACCCATATATAAGAATGGATGGGAGATTGATCTGAGGAACTACAGGCCTGTCAGTTAGATTTCACTACCAGGGAAGCTGATGGAGCAGATCATCCTGGGTTCCATTATGCAGCACATGCAGGACAAACAGGTGATCAGGCCCAGTCAGCATGGGTTTATGAAGGGCAGGTCCTGTTTAACAAACCTGATCTCCTTCTATGACAGGGTGACTCACTTGTTGGATGAAGGTAAGGTGGATGTTTTCTATCCTGACTTCAGTAATGCATTTGACAGTGTTTCCCACAGTGTTCTATTAGAGAAATTGACTGCTCTTGGCTTGGATGGCCATATGCTTTCCTGGGTGAAAAACTGGTTAGATGGACAAGTCCAAAGAGTTGTGGTCAATGGAGTTAAATCCAGTTGGCATCCAGTCACAAGTGGTGTCCTCCAGGGCTCAGTACTGTGGCCACTCCTGTTTAACATCTTAATCAATGATTTGGATAAGGGGATAGAGTGCACCCTTAGTAAATTTGCAAATGACACCAAGCTGGGTGGAAGTGTTGATCTGCTTGAGGGTAGGGAAGCTCTACAGAGGGATCTAGATAGGCTAGATCACTGGGCCAAGGCCAATTCCATGAGTTTCAATAAGGCCACATACTGGGTCCTGCACTTTGGCCACAACAACCCCCAGTAGCGCTACAGGCTTGGGGAGGAGTGGCTGGAGAGCTTCAAGGCAGCGAAGAACCTGGGGGTTTTGATTGACAGCCATCTGAACATGAGCCATCAATGTGCCCAGGTGGCCAAGAAGGCCAACACCATCCTGGCCTGTATCAGGAATAGTCAGCAGGAGTAGGGAGGTGATCATGCCTCTATACTTGGCTTTGGTGAGACCACACCTTGAATACAGTGTCCAGTTTTGGGCCCCTCTCTACAAGAAGGTCGTTGAGGTGCTGAAGAGGGTACAGAGGCAGGCTAGTAAGCGGTTTGGAGCACATCTCTTATGAGGAAAGGCTGAAGGATCTGGGACTGTTTAGCCTTGAGAAAAGAAAGCTGAGGGGAAACCTTATTGCTCTGTACAACTACTTGAAGGGAAGTTGTAGCATGTCAGGAGTTGGTCTGTTCTTCTTAGTGACACACAATAGAACAAGGAGGAAATGGCCTGAAGTTAAACCAGGGAAGGTTCAGGCTGAATATTAGGAAGAATTTCTTTACTGAAAGGGTTGTCAGGCATTGGAATAGCCTGCCCAGGGAGGTGGTGGAGTCACAATCTTTGGAGGTGTTTAAGAGCCAGGTAGATGTTGTGCTTAGGGACATGGTTTAGTGGTTTTGATAGGGCTAGGAATAAGGTTGGACTTGATGATCCTGAAGTTCTCTTCCAGCCGGAATGATTCTATGAATCACTTTCCTCCATAAAATGCTTGGAAGATTTCTGAAGCAGTTCTGCAACACTTCTCAACAAATAATTGAGGGACTTCTGCTGAGAACAGAAGAAGTGTACTGCTAGGAAATGTCTCATGCCTTCTAGATCCATAGCCACCCTCCAGAGAAATATCATCAATGTTCCCAACTGGATGTCATGCTGCTGGAAACACAGCCACTTTGGAGTATATAGGTGACATTTTCACTTGCAGATTAACACCAGTTTAACACTCTATTTCATATCAACCCTGTCAAAATTTACAGGAACTGCCACCTTGTTAAGGCCATTGAGGAAAGTGTGTTTTGCCATCCACCCTGACCCAGGTCACATCCATTCTATTATGTAGAGAGACCTACAGTTGTGAGCAGCTACTACCGTTTTCCAAAGATATGACCTAAAGTTAGGACTTACTTTCTATATATTTTAAGTATAATCATCTTATACTCTCCCCAGATGAGATTAACCTGAGATTTTCCAGGCCTTGGATGTGGTCCAGTGTCTCCAACACAGAACTGCACCCTTGCCACCTCCACAGGAGAGTTAGTCTGACAAAATTTTCCTTGGGCCTTCAGAAAGCTCTCACACCAGGTCTTAAGGATGATTCAGGGAAAAATCCTTATCTCTCTTACAGCCCCTCAAATAAAGGAAGCTAATCCAGAGGCCTAAATTAAGAAGATAAAAACCTTAGAAATCATGCAGCAATATAATGTCATAGAAAACACAGACACTTAAAAAGAAATAAAAAAGCTTGAAGAGAAGGAGTAGTGCAAGGAGTTACAGAAGGCATAACATGGAAAAGCTAAGCTGCTCCAGAAAGAGGACAGCATTCTTTGTGAACAGGCAGAGCAAATGGCACTTTCCTTTTAATTTAATTAGGGAAAAGAACATAATTTCGGGGGTGCTTTAGACTTACTGTTCTAATTGAAGGATGAAATTACAAAGTAAATGGACAACTGCTTTGATTTCATAAGGTAATTTGTATGTTCCTACCTCATGAACTGCATTAATACAAGGATATGTAATCTTTATGTTGTGTTACACATTTTAAAACAAACATATCAGGGTTAGACAGCTGTTATTATTTATGCATTTCCTAGCATATTTATTAATTTTGACTGTGTTCCAATATCTAGACCAGAACATGATGTTTTCTGTTCATCCAGATAAGTATAAAAATGCCCTGGTGTATGTGTTGCCCAAATAGAGCAAAAGAATTTTCCTAGTCATTCTAAGCATGCTGGCATACACTGTACTCTCACAAGAAGCACAGATCAACAGAAATATTGGCTTTATTGCTTTATTTTGAGAATAAAATATTTCCCTAGTATTTTCTTAGCTGCTTAAGCACATTAGGTACTGTAATAGAAAGCAAAAGCATTTTAAACTTTGAATGCTGCCTCTTTGTTACAGTAACAAACCAAAACCAAATTTCTCTAAAACAGGAGTTGGGATTTTGCTATTAAAGGGCTGCAGCAGAGTCACCCTAGAGACAGTCACGGTCTGCCACAGTTCGGTAAAACAATACCCTAATCCCTTGGACTTTCTTAAACTAATTTTGGAAATCACCCTGCCATTCATAACACAGCACTTTGTCTCCACATACCCATTTTCTGCTGCAACTAGCAGTTGCTAATACTTTTTGACACTGCATCCCCTAGCAGTTGTTTTATTTTGTTTTTGATAGAGCCTGTGGAAAATGTGACATTTCAAAGTTAAAAGAAAGAAGAGAGGAACGAAGTACTCAACAATGAGAGACTTTGCCCTCGTGAAGGCAGATCTGCCAGCATGGAAATAGATGGACTAGCAGATGTGAAATCAAGGGAGGCTTTCCACTGATTGCTGAATCATTTCTTCCTTTGTTATCGCTACAGGGCTTCCTGTCAGCAAGTCAATAGCACATTCAGGATACCTCTAAAAGGCCAGATCCTATTCACTGAGGAGCCCCAATTAGCCATGTGATGTCAGGGGACCTTTTCACATCTAACACAGTAACATTGTAGCAGAATAAAGGTTATCCCCTTCTAAAGGTGAAAGAAGTGAAAGCAAACTGGAGCACACCCATGTACTGCTTCTTGGGGCTATATAACATATTTTTACAGTGTGAATATCAAGGTTCATTCTGTTCTTCCATTCTCCTCCATCAGATAAGTATTATTCAACAGAATTTTCTTGGTTTTATTTTAAAGAAACAGAACACAAGTTACATGCATGCCCTTTAAGAGTATGAATACACAAGTTTTACTGAGAATAAAATGGACTGAATTTACAAGTGTAACAGCCACCCTGTCTTTGGGGTTATTGGATGAGGACCTCCCGATCATCAGGACTAAAAACCCATTTGGACCAGTTCTGTGTAAGCCACCTGAATTCCCCCCCAGCAGCACAAGCAGAGAAAAAGATGGGTAGGTATTCTGCCTTTAGAGGTACAGAAAAGTTTAGGCAGACTAAATTTAGCAGGTTTCACTGTTAGCTGGACCTTGGCACAAAGACTCAGTTACACAGTTAACCAGAGAAGCCAACTCTGCCTTTTACTTGAGCACAGGTCTCTACACCAGGGCAGCCTGAAGTCTACAGCAGCAAAATTCTGACACCTGCACCCAACACCATCCTAGGACCAGCCTGGACTCCTTCAGAGTCAGCCACACACTAAAGGAAAAGTGTATATTCTAGGTGACAGCTTACTGTCATCTTTTATTTTCCATGAGGAAAAGAAACCAGTTCCAAAGATGACAAATCTTCAGCATAATTGTGCCTTGAAAATGAAGACAGCAAAAGCACTTTCTACCCTCAAAACAAGGGCCTTAAGAAAAAAAAATTTACCACCACCATGCCCAGAAACCCCAGAAAAGACATGGGAAGGGAAATTTTTTTTTTTTTTTTTTTTTTTTTTTTAAAAGGGCGAAAGAATTAAAGGAAGATACACACAGAATTTTTCCTGCAGGGAGCCCTTTCAACTTCAATAAATAAGACATCATAACATGACAGGTTAAGGCTCCAACAGGTTTTTTACTGCATATTTACTGCAGTACTTGCAAGCAAATCTATTATTTTATTTGGGGGGTTGCATTGTTATTGCACACAATACTCCAATTCCTTTGTTGTGCTGAGCAACACACTCTGGTCTGCTCAATCCATGTACCACTCAGCGATAAATCCTGCCAGGCTGTAATAACTCCCCAGGGCTTACTTACTATGCTACATGAGAAGACCAGATGATGGTGAATAGGATACACATTTTATTAGTCTCTTCCTGCCCGTTCCAAAGCATGCATCTTATTTCAAATGACGCATCCAGGAACAGAGGACTTCCATTCTCAATTAATAACAAAGAAAACCCACCTGTGTTGGCAAAAGTCTTTCAGTGATTTTATGAAGAAAAATTATTTATGAGTCTACATAATCTGGAACTGAACAATAAAATGCACAAAAGAAATCATTTGCTATGTTTTATATAAAGCTGCATGTATAAAATCTGCAATGAAAAGGAGTAACATTGTTTTTGAAAATGCCTGTATCCAAAGCTCAGACACTGTAAGGAGTTTGTCCATGTAATTCATGTTACAACTGTATCTGTATTGCAAAAGAAGGTAACTCAGACTAGGACTACATAGCTTCTTTTTTTTTTTATTACCCAGATGACATATGATATCTGTTTAAATACAGTTATAGTTACTAGTTTTTGCTTGAATTAAACTAGTTTTTCTAAACTTCTTCTGTGTACACAGATATGCCTAGATATCTCTGGAAATATTAATTACTTTCTATAATGCACTTTCTGTATTTTCATTGAGATTTGGAAGAAAAAGGGAAAAAAGAACACAAGCCCCCCAGCGAGTATAATCTCCCAGGTAATGGTATTCAGGGGTCTTCAGTTAGATTAAAGATAGTGTTGCCTTTGAAGATAAATCAATACTTTTCATGTGAAATGCTGCATTTTTACAACAGGGAGGGATAGGGTTTGGGGGTTTTTTTCAGTTATTTTGCACTCCTTTTAACACATGTACTACCATAAACTTCTGGGTTCAAAGTTTCATTCCTTACAACTTCAGACAGTCCCATCTTAGCTTTTCAAGATGATGGAATGTGACAAGTACACAGCGTGCACAGACAGCTTGAACAAAACAAACTAGTAACATGCCTCTGAATGTTACAATAAAAGTCTGCTATGTCATAAAGTCACTATAGTCATTTAAATTGAATGTACTAACTAGATTTTTTTTTACTTACTACACAAGCTACAGACTAATTAAACTATACAATAAAAAAGTTAGTTAACAAAACAGTACAAGGATTTTTTCTTTTTGTACCTTGAATATGAGTTCTTTCCCTAGACAGTCTTAGTACATCCCTTTCTTAGGTTATTTTTTTCTAGCATACCTCTATTTTCAGAAACCATTAAGCCACTTCATTTGAGCAAATCTTTGAGACAAAGCACTCATCTTGATCAGTGACAAGTAAGAAGGCTACCTAGTATCACAATATGGAAGACTATCAAAAATACTTTAGCTATAAACATTCCTGTTTTGTTTTTTTTTTTTCCTGTGGAAGACTTACAGCCTAACATATTCTTAAGTGCAACCATAGCATAATTTCCTCTATCCTCAGAGCTAACTACATTTTTCAGGTAGAAGTAGACAAGTTATATCATTTATGAGCAGGAACACACGTATCAGAACCTACAAAAACCTTCCACATCCCAGAAGCTACAAAACCTCAGAATCAGACTTTTGTTTTTCAGTATCTAAAAGAAAAGAGAAAAATTGCAACCAACCAAAAAAACCCCACACGCTATAATAAACAAACCCCTCTAACCTCCTTATATTAGATAACAACACTTTTTAAAATAGCTTATACTTTGGAATAAATATCCACTTTCTCTAAGTAAACTACACTACCCACACATTTTCTAAGTAAGCTTCTGTCACCTGTCTCTTTTATTCTCATCAAGCAGATTAAGATATCTATTTAAGGTAGATATTTTTTTTACAGTAAAAAAAGGTAGCTGTTGAACTTCTTTGCTGTTTACATGCTTCTATGCTAACATGATAATATAGATTAGAATGTACTTGTAGAACATATAGTATGTGGTTTGGTTGTGATTGAAAAGAGAGTTGCTATTTTTATTGCTTTAATAACGTATAAATATTTTAATAGTCTAAAGTACTTATATTTTCAAGAATTTTTAAATCGCTGCTATTTTTCTTATGACTTCTACTACTGATACAGAATTAATTTTGGACTTTATTAGTTTACCATACAATGCCATTCAAGATAAGTGGACCTGAAATGGAAAAAACAACTTAATTCTCTTCTTTGCTCTCTCCCAGTGGCTGTTACTTTGTAGTAGGGACAGATGAACTTTGTGTAAAACCAGTCTCCAAGAGCTGTAGCTTGGAGCCTTCTATACTAAGGTGATTGAGCACTTAATATGCAGCGTTACAAGCTCTTAGGCTAGACAATGCTTGTTTGTGGCTCAGTAGTACTTTCCCAAAGGCTGGGACAAATAATCAAGACAGAATTATTTCTGTTAAGTCTGCCCATCCTTATGAGTCATTGAGGTTGTTGGTTGACATCACTGAAATGATTAAAATATCTCAGGTGCTTTCAGTGAAGCAGGTGCTGTTAGTCCATATAGGTGAGGTAAGGCAAGTGTTTCCTCTGTTCTAGATATCAAGGTGGTGACACAGGTTTTGGGGTTTTTTTTAAGCTCTCTTCTGAACAATAACAGGGTGCCTCTTTTTTGTCTTCCAGAGTTATCACTCTGTATATAAATTATGTAGAATAAAAAAACAAAGGTGTTTGTTGGTGTTTTTGGTTTTTTTCCTCTCCTCCCTCATGGGAGCTCAGTCAGAGTGCAAGCTTCCTTGCTGTTTCTTGTGGATGGGGATGCTGTTTTACTTCTTTTCCTTATCCTACCTTCTAAGGAAGGGATTGTACTACTGTAACAGACTGGGAGAAGAAAGATGTATGTGAAGCTGTACTCAAAAGGCAAGATAAAGAAGCTCCCTACTACAGGTATGAAAACTGAAGTATTCAAATAGAAAATAGTTCTGGAAGAGATTTTCTACACGTTACTCTTCTTTTTAATATAAGCTGTATTTATGATTGTCTATGTTGCAATTTTTCTGTCATCTACCTTTCTACTACCAGAACATTACAGTTTCTCTGTTCTTGACCAACTAAAGCATCCTCCCATGGTTTACTATACTTTATGGTAAATACCACTGTATTTGTGGTGGAGGGAACTCCTGTGTGACAGGATAAATACCACTCCTTGTAGAGTGATGTTCATCTGCTAATACTGGATAGTAATTATCTTACTTATTCTAGGAGAGATTTTCTTTAAAGTGATTGGCATTTTTAGGCACCTGATACAGAAGAGAATAGGAAAAAAGGTAAATACCTAGCAGGAACACAATGATCATCCATCCTGTAGCCCCTTCTCAACATCTTAGGCATAGCTTTCAATTAAGGTTTTTGTTCAAATAACAATGCCTCTTTTCCTTTTTGAGCAATAGTTACTGTAAACCTTAATTTTAATTCAGATTTATTGCTCAGGAGGAAGAACTCTTCATTAAACAAATAAGATCCCTGTATTTTCTTCCCCTGTGTAATCATATGTACCTCCATGGAAAAACTGATGTTGTATTTCTCTTCTCAAAACCTAGCAGCAGTGGTGTAGTTTGAAGTGCAATCAGGGCTTTTGCTAGCCTGGAAGTGTAAGGTGTTACACTGGTTTGGGAAGAGGAACTGTATAGCTAGTAATGATGCTTAAAATAAATGTGCAGGACTGTTTCCAGATTATACAGTTTTAGCCATGCTAAAACTGTAAAATGAGTGCATACTACCTTTATTCCATTACTTGGTGCAGTATACATAGTTTATATAAAAGTGGCTTCTGGAGGTAAATGATGCAGAATTCGTTATCTGAATACTAAGATTTTGTATAGGTTTGGTTTTAATTACAGTCTAATTGGTGTTGACCTTCTTTCTGAAGTTGTTCTACTGTAATGTTTTCTTCTTTACACTGTTCTCTGGTTCTCCCTCAAATCTGGAAGTCCACATCTAGTTCAGGTATTACAGAAAGAACAATATGTAATAAGTCATAGCAGATGAAAAGTCAGTCCTAATTTCTTGGTAGGTAAATTCTGTGTAAAGAATTGTGCTGGCAACTTGCCAAAACCTTAAGGACTATGTCTAATTTGTGATAAAAACTGTATACAATAGCATTTATTGTACCTTCCTTATTAGAGGAATGGTCACTGCTTGTTTCAGTCTTGCTAGCAACAGAAGCATGAAATTTAGCTTTGTCTGTGACTGATTCCTTGTGTTCCAGGTCCAGCCAATTTAATTTTTTTCAAATAGATTTGAAGAGAAGTCCTGGGGAACTGTCAACATCAGTTACAGTCATGCAGAGTCTGATCCTATAATTGGATGCCACTTCGTTCCTTCATGTAAAATTTCAGAGGATTCCTCACGTCCATGAACTCAAGCAGACAATTTGATGCTAAATGTGAGAATTGCTGTACTTGCTTATTAGAACCAAATTCTGTATTAAATGCTTTATCTTGATATTTTTTGATTTGTCCAGAAAGCATTCTACAGTAAGACAAGCATGTTGATTTAGACACATATTGTACTTCCTTTTCTCTTTCAAAAGTTTATTCATTTAACGATTCAGAAATCAGGTCAATAGGCACTTAGAGGTGCTACGGCATGTCTAACAGATCTAACTGCCTTGTGTTACCTTTTCACTATTTAATAAATATGCAACTGTGAATTGAATTATTTAGGGACTAATTTTTGACAGAAGCATAAGCTCATTCCAGTTTTATGGTTGCCTACCAGAGCATTTGTTATCTGTTGTTATTTGTTATTAAGGATTTTTCTTTTGTTATCTTTATTACTGTTACCAGTTTTCTAGCACCAACTAAAACTTGTTGGGTTTCTAAGATATACAGAACTTGAGGTTTTAATTTTTTTGTCTTACTCAGGTAATTTGCCACAATGCCATGATACCACCATGAAATGATTAGTGTCTGGGTTCCCTTTATTAGAATTAGGGATTTTATTACAGGATTGTCAGACCCACTTAAGCAAATACAGGTGCTACAGCTGACAGACCTTATGCCTATAGTTATCATGCACTTTATGTAGAGCCTTAGCCTGGTTACATTATATTACTGGTTTAGTCCTACCTGATGCTGTATCAAGAAGTTCAGAGTTGTAAAAACAAGCATCAAAATTGACCAGTGTTAATGATGAGGAGATTTTAGAGGCCAAAATTAAGACTAAAGTCCTGTCTCTCTCTTCTGAGTGAGATGCAGTCACTCTAGTCCTTAGGTAGCCTGTGACTGAGCTCAGAATGTGAGGGAAAAATTAGAGGAAACCAAGGCATTAAAGTTAAGAAAGAGAATGGGTTTATAAATGCACTAATAGCATTTAGGTTCCCATTTTGTATCTACTTATAATTTGTATTATTCCTTCATAAATGAGTAGGAGGAGATAATACAGGATATGTCTAGCAGAGGTGGCTCATGACTTGCATTTATTTCAGCAGAGGTCTGTCTGAACACAGTGATTGACAGGTAAAAGCTGAGTTCAGGAGGTTTTGTCCTCAGCATGCAAAGCACACTGGGTGTAATCTTATTAAGCCAAAGCAAATTTATGCTGGCTTCAGCTGTTTTGGAACACTTAAACTGAATAAAAATAAGTAATCTGTAGCTGAAGTGCAAATCTTCTGCTAATAATCTGGGGTTTGGTTTGATGTGGCATATATAATTAGCATATCATGGCAGTATAAAAGTAAAGGCAATCTTTTACTAGTCTAGAACTTTAGCAGAATAGTGGGGTTTTTTCTAAGTTACTTCTACCTGTAGGAAATGGATGGGGGAGATAGAAGGGCTTTCTGAAAAATGAGCGTGCTTTACTGGCCTGCTAATGTGGAACAAACCATCCCTTTTCAGCTGCATTGTCAAAGCCATGCTATTGAAGAGGCTGTCATAGTATCATAGAATGGTAGGGGCTGGAAGGGACCTCTGGAGATCAAGTCCAACCCCCCTGCCAGCACAGGGCACACAGGAACAGATCCAAGAGGGACTTGGAAGTATCTAGAGAAGGAGACTCCACAATCTCTCTGGGCTGCCTGTTCCAGGCTCTCTCACAGTGAAGTTTTTCCTCATGTTGAGGACTTCCTGGGTTTCACCTTGCTACCATTGCATCCCTTCCTGTCACAGGGCACATCTGAAAAGAGACTGGACCCTTCTGCTTGACATCCACCCTTCAGATATATGTAAACATTAGTAAGATTCCCTCTCAGTCTTCTCCTTTCCAGGCTAAACAGGCCCAGGCTCTCAGCCTTTCCTCACAGGAGAGATGTTCTAGTCCCTTAATCATCTTTGTAGCTCTTTGTTGGACTCTCTCTAATTTCCCTGTCCCTCTTGAACTGGGGAGATCAGAACTGAACACAATACTCCAGATGTGGTCTCACTTGTGCAGAGTAGAGGGGGACGAGAACCTCCCTCGACCTGCTGGCCACACTCTTCTTAATGCACCCCAGGACACCATCGGCCTTTCTGGCCACAAGGACACATTGCTGTTCCATGGAGAACTTATTGTCCACCAGGATACCAAGGTCCAAAAATGTCCTTATTGGGGGGAGAGTTGAAAGTGAAGGATGGTCAGTGCCTGTGGGCAAGCAGGTAGGTAAATTTTTCTAGTTGTTTTGGTTGTTGGTTTGTGGGTTTGTTTTTTGTTTTGTTGTTGTTTGTTTGTTGTTGTTTGGATTTGGGGATTTTTTTGTGGGTTTTTGTTTGTTTTTTCCGTGTGGGTTTTGGCTTTTTTTTTTTTTTTTTTTTTTTTTTTTTTCGAATTGTTCCTCGGTGGCCGTCGTTCCTGTCTCTATCCTGCCAAAACTCCCCGGCCGGGGGGTGTTTGCGGACTGGGAGCGGGAGCTTC
>JANIJG010021622.1:4417-27017 GCA_024611175.1 Megaceryle torquata
ACCCGCTGTAATTTTATAGGTCAGAGCACAAGGTTAAATTCCGCGTGGATTTTTTTTTGTTCTTTTTTTTTTTCTTTTTTCTTTTTTTTTTTTTTTTTTTTTGCACGCTCCCTGTTTTTTCAGTAAACATTTGTGGCAGTTTTTGACTTTCTTGACAAGTTAAAAGCTGAGTCTCTCAGCAGTCCTAGCGATGCCATTTTCTCATATCTTTTCTTTCTCGTCTTTTTTTTTCTTAATAATTTTTGAATGTTCATGTTGGTGACATAAATAAATAGCTGACACAGCCTGATCGAAATGTTTTTCAGGGGTGCCTCAAATCCCAGAGCCGTTGTAAAGAATTTTGAATAGTCACAGAGATGAGAAGAAAGTGTTTTTTAAAACGAGTATTTTTCTTTCTTTGTTTACTGCACACTTCATCCAGATAATGCTTGGAAGCCAAATAACTAGCAGGTTAATTGGGTCCTTAGCACTCTCTTTAGTGGAATATTTCCAAAAGGGCATTTTCCCTTGAGAGCCATTCATCTCATTTCTTGTCAGTCTCAGGGTTGTATATTTTTTTAATTGACACAGCACCTATTGGATTTTGATAACTCTGCAGAAAAGTGGATTGTGTCACAACAAAGCTATAGAAAGTTTAGGGACTACTTCCTGACACTCCTCAGAAAGCGCGGTTCAAGCACAGAACGGGATCTGTGTTTGATTCCAGGCTTTGATGTTACGGTAGGGAAGCCACTGAACCCACTTCTGCCGTTTTTTCCCCGTTGGTCTAATGGGAACAGCATGTGAGAGTATCCTGGGAGACTCGTTTCATTAATGTGTTCTGAGATAATCAGATGGGTGTCAGTGGAGGAAGAAAAAATACTCTTATTGCTCGTTTTGATGCAATCTTTCATTTGATGACGGGCACATGAAAGAGATAATTTGAATCTCGTAGTATTGCAGCAGCGAGATGAATGATTTCTTCTCATAATCTCCTCACTCTCACCTCATAAGAATTAGGGAGTTGTCAGTCTGAATCAGTGTGTGAAACAACTTGAGGCTGATGCTGCCTGGCTCAGCTGTGCCAGGTGGAGTCACATGCAGGAGTATGGAACCCATTAGTGACTTTTGGGGAGCCGTGAGGCGGGATTCGCTGCAAAGTTTGTCTTTCCTGGTCAGTGGAAGAAAAGGGTTTGTGTGTGTGTTTGTTTTTTACAATATCATACTTGGCTTTGGAAAAAAACTAAACTGTAACGTGATACCTGCAGAACACAGAACAGCAAGAGAGGATGTTACACAGAGTTACTAAATCATCGTGTAACCGGAGACTTAAAAATGTTCCAGTTTTCCCTATTTTAGAATGATGATGTGAGGTCTCGTAGCTCATATCGCCCGGTCTAGGGCATCTCTGGCAATAGCATGGCCCAGGAACAGCCGGAGAGACAGAGCTGGCTTGTGGGATTTGGGTGTTGTGAGGACGCTGACGTGGTGTTCTGCTTCAATTTCTATAGAAGCAGAGGTGGTTGTATCTAATCGACTAATAGCTTTATGGAAAATAAATTGAGTAGTGTTTCCTCTAAGAACTCTGTTTAGATATTTTTAAAGAAAACATTTTAAAATGAAGTAAAAAAACCAAACCAAAACAAAACCCTTTCTTTGAAAGTCTAAGGTAGCTAAAATAGTACACACAACAGCCATAAAACAGTGTGTATACAGTAATAGTAGTTCAGGGGAACTTATAGAAGGTTTTAAGGTGTGATTACCAAAATCTAGGGGTGGCTTTTGCATACGCTTTTGAAAGAGCTGCTACTCAAACACTGGAACTCTTCTGGTGACTTTCTAGTTCTCCTTCTCTTCGTGCTTCCTGGGCAGCTCCTTGCTGGGTCTGGGTCCAAAGCAGAAAGGCTGAAATACTCTGAGGATCGTATTAAATTTCTAGTGCAGTCAGACACCAGACACAGCAGACCCTTCAGGGACAAACCACTGAATTTTGGGATGCTCATTTGAACTGAAATGTCAAATGTGTTAAATTTTAGTAATCTTTGCTTTGAGTTTCCATAGAAAGGGTTTCCCCTGGTATTTTCAGAGCTGCTAGTGAAATATTCTCCCGATGGTCATTTGATACTCAAGCTCTGATGTAAATCCTAAAGATTTAGGAAAAAAAAAAATCCAGTCAGTAAAAGCTGGGAGAGAGGGAGGAAGGACCACTGTGTGACTGAGCTGGAGGGCCGGGTGTCAGGAGAATTTGGATTCAGGTCCTTGCGTGCCCAACTCCAAACAATGTATTTTCCCTCTCTTTGTCTCGGTTTCCATGTTTACAAAACGGTGGCAGCAGCAGTTCTCCGGTGACAGAAGTGTAAGTGTAAATTCACTAAGCAGTAGAATTTATGCCTATGTTGAAAGAGGCATCAGATAATAAAAAGTTACAGTGTTTTGATACCTAGAAGAGTTTGGGTGGGATTTTTTTTTTTTCTTTTTCTTACTTTGCCCTGTTCCTTCCACACCGGCAAAGTCTGCAGGTGAGAGAGGTCATAAAAATTCACGTTCTGAAAGCTTGGTATTTACAGGTCGTTAAAGGAGACGCTGGTGTAGCCTTAACTTGGCATTGGGAGGGTGTCTTGCTCATTGAACGAACACAAGATCTCCCTCACTTCCAGCTGAGCTGAGGCCTGGCTGGAAAGTATTTACAGCCCATCCCTCTGGAGTGGTTACTGACTAGTAATGGCATTAAAGAAAGGGAAGGTGGGATTAACCGAGGAAAAGTTTTTCTTGCTTTCACCTGCTCCTGGGGTCTTCCAGCCTGCTCCTCCTCGTGCCGCTTCCTCAGCCGGGATTCCCAGGGCTGCCTCTGCCTGTTCCGAGCGTAGCCCGGTGAGGCTGCGCCCTGTACAGAACTGGTTAAAGTGGGAGGCAGCTTTTCCCTTTGCCGTGCACACTGAAGAGGCCAGATGGACTCGTTAGCCTGGTCTAGACCCAGGGCAGAGCTGAAGCACAAAGGCACTGAGCAGTGTGCCAGCGTGGATGTTATGGAGGGAAGTCGTAGCAGGAGAAATGCGGAGGCAGGTTCCTAGAGATCCGGTGCAGCGCGTAGCAATAGCCTGTTTTTCACCTGCTCTGTCTTCAGAGAAGTGGGATTTCCTGGGGGAAGGGGTGGGGAATCCTGGGGAATCTCCTTGAGAATTCCCTGCCATGTCCTGTTAATTTCATATCGCTTTTGTTGTTGGTTTCTGTTGATGCTTTAGGTGAGGTCTGTCACAAATCCTACACGCAGTTCTCCAACCTCTGCCGTCACAAGCGGATGCACGCGGACTGTCGCACCCAGATCAAGTGCAAGGACTGCGGCCAGATGTTCAGCACTACCTCCTCCCTCAACAAACACCGGCGCTTCTGCGAGGGCAAGAACCATTACAACCCGGGGGGGATTTTTGCCCCTGGCCTACCCCTGACGCCCACATCCATGATGGACAAATCCAAGCCCTCTCCCAACCTCAACCATGCCAGCCTGGGATTTAATGATTATTTTCCATCCCGCCCGCACCCGGGGGGTCTTCCCTTCTCACCTGCCCCCCCGGCCTTTCCCGCCCTCACGCCGGGATTCCCGGGGATTTTCCCCCCGTCTCTATACCCCAGGCCCCCCTTGTTACCACCCACGCAACTGCTCAAAAGTCCCCTCAACCACACTCCAGACGCAAAGCTTCCAAGCCCCCTTGGGAACCCAGCACTTCCTCTGATCTCTGCGGTGAGCAACAGCAACCAGGCTGCTTCGGGAGAGGAGAAATGTGAAAGTAGCCTGGAAAACTCCTACCTGGAGAAGCTAAAAGCCAGGAACAGTGACATGTCTGACGGCAGCGACTTTGAGGATGTCAATACAACCACAGGCACGGATCTGGACACCACTACTGGCACCGGTTCTGATCTGGACAGTGATGCAGAGAGTGACAGGGACAAAACAAAAGATAAGAGCAAACAAATCGAGAGCAAGCCAGACTTTGTCAGCAGCTCTGTGTCTGCGAGTTCCACCAACAACACGAGTGAGATCCCTCTCTTCTATTCTCAGCATTCCTTCTTTCCTCCCCCCGAGGAGCACCTGCTGCCCACCTCGGGAGCAGCTAATGACTCTATTAAAGCCATCGCCTCCATCGCAGAGAAATATTTTGGGCCTGGCTTTATGGGGATGCAGGAGAAAAAGATGGGTTCGCTCCCCTATCATTCCATGTTCCCTTTTCAGTTCCTCCCCAATTTCCCCCATTCACTCTATCCTTTTACGGAGCGGACCCTCAATCACAACTTGCTGGTCAAGGCAGAACCAAAGTCACCCAGGGACCTCCACAAAGTAGGCAGCACCAGCTCAGAGTCGCCCTTCGATCTCACAACAAAGCCAAAAGAGATTAAGCCAATCTTGCCTCCACCGAAGGTCCTGCCAGCCCCGTCCTCAGGGGAGGAACAGCCACTGGATCTGAGCATTGGCAACCGCATCCGAGCCAGTCAGAACGGAGGGAGAGAGCCACGGAAAAACCACATCTATGGGGAAAGGAAGCTGATGGCAAGTGAAGTCTTACCCAAGATTTCCCAGTCTCAGCTGCCTCAGCAGCCATCCCTGCATTACGCTAAGCCATCACCCTTTTTCATGGACCCCATATACAGGTATTAACATACCCTGCCTTAAGCGTTTCCTCTAACGAGCTCATTTTCTTGCTGACATTGCAACTTGCAGATGGGGGTGGAGGTTGTTTAGAAAGAGCAGTGAAAGCCTGCTGCAGTTGGTGGTGTCTCTCTCTCCTTTGTCGCAGCACGGTGAATTTTCTGAACCGCAAGGGCTGAATAATTGACAGGGGTACTCGTAATCAATGTGTATACAGAACACATCCTTATTTTGATAAAGAAGAAACTTGACCTATTTAAGGACTCTCCCACGAGCCAACACTAAGATGGCACTTCTGCCGGGGAAATTCCAGAGGTTTGATTCGATAAGAATGCAGAGTTCAGATGCCTTGGAGCCTGGGCTCTCATGGCTTGGGAATGAGTCAGGAGCCCTGGGAGCCTGGAAACGCAGCTCTCCCACTGACTGACTCGATGGCCTTTTGTGAGCCACTTCACCTTTCTTCCTCCCCATGCCCTTTTTCTTTCTAATTCCTTTTCTTAGAGTTTTTCAGTTGATAGGAACTGCTGTTGTGGACCCAGCCTTTTGGAACACTTTTAAGTCTGGAGTTACAAGTAGTGTGTAAATTTGTGGTAGTGTGGTGTTAGCTGGATCACTTCCAGATGCATCTCTTGCAGACTTATCTTGCTTAGAACAGAACAAGGGTTTTTCTACTTTCACTTGAAACAGATGTTTGTTGAGGAAGGCCCAGTTTGTTATATCCTTCCTAGAATAAGCTGAACATGGAAGGCGTGTGTAAAGCAGACTGGGTGAACTTATCCAAATGCCAGTTAAACTTCCAGAGGGAGTGAATTCAGAAGAAGGTGTAAAGGCAAGGTTTAAATCTTGTGGTGTTTTAGAGCTTTTTGTAAAACCCGTTTCTAAAGGGAAATGATTTTAAGCTCTACAGTGAGGGTACCAGTCAGTTTGTGTATTGCCCACCTGGGCAGTGGATCCAGGTGGTGTTATCTTCCTGCTGCAGAGGAGATGCCTTTGCCACGTAGCAAACAGCATTTGCTTGGTTTTAGCAGGGTCCAGTGAAAAGTGGTGTCCCAAAGTAGTTTAATTTAGACATTAACATGGCACTTAACTCTCCCTTAGGATAGGATGCCTGATAACATTCAGGTACAGGTCTGAGGTACAGGGCTTTGGCTCCTGGATTCGGGGTCTCATTGACCGGCCGGTTCCTGAAGCGGGTGGTTTGTACCCGTACCTGAGCTGAAGGCGACCGGGGTGCTGCAGGGCTGTGCAGCCAGCCCGGCTGTGATCCAGCCTCTGGACAGCTAACGGGGGTGCTGCAGGAGCTGGTTGTTTCGTAGCACTGTAAAGACTCGTGGACACCACGGAGCGAGTGTGTAAGCACCAGGATGGTTCGCTCGAGTGTTCAAAGGGCTGCGAACAACAAGGGGTGGCGTGGCCTCTGCGAAAAGCGTGCCGGGGGAACAGCACCTATGTCAGCGCCGTGCTGCTATTGTATGGCTGATAACTGTGGGAAAAAGTGATGTCAATGTCTAGCCAGGCCAAGGAACTGTCAGCCGAGAGGAGGATTAGCAAGCCCTTGGTGCTTGCTATTAAGAAAGGGTCTCTCACGTTGCCAGCGCTCCCAGGGTTGTTGCTGTGTCACTTGCTTACATGCAGTGACTTACATCTGTGATGGAAACGGCCACAGCCCGGGACACGCAACGGGTGCTGTCTGCGACCCACCGTGGTCATCTCCTCCTGGAAAAATAAGGATTGATGTAAACAGGCTATTTTTGTAAGTTGTACTTTTGGGAATAAATAAATAAATAAATGGGATAGAAAGGCAAAAGCGTAGCGTAGGATCCTGCCACCTCTGGGCATTCTCAGTAGGAATGTTAAAATAACATGGGTTGAAAAAGCCATTGCCAATTAAAATAGCAGCCTCGGGAAAACCGTAAAGGTCCAGAAGACAGATGGAAGTGAAGGATGGGGGCATCATTTGTTGCATTCCATGGGATGCATATAGTTTTAGTAATATGTTAAAATAGAAAGTCAGTGGTGGAGCTGCTTGCGAATCAGACTCCTGATGTAATGAGCTAAACAGCAGAGCTTCCAAGTCCCAGCTTAAAAAATATGGAAATATTTTGTTTCTAAACTTCTCTTTATCAGACTCTCTCACATTATTTGGCTCCTTCATTTTTCTCCCAAAGGCCACTTAAATCCTTGACATTTTCTCCTGGTGATATAATTTAACGCAGCCAGACAGCCTGAAATCAGTGCAGTTTTTAGCTCAGCCTTGTTAAGGTGACGCTCTCAGGCACCGGGCTGAAAGATCCGCTTAATCCTCCGGTCGCTTGCGGAATCCGGCTCTGACGAGGACGTTTGTGCGTTTGTTGTGTTCTCGTTCCCCGGCACCGGGAGATGGTGAAGCTGCGTGAGACGCCGTCACTCGGCCGAGGTCTGACGTTTCTGGTGCAGATGGAGCGTCTGTCGTGACGCCGTTGCCGGGGTCCGGCGGCCGTCCCCTGGGCACCGCACCGGGCTGAGCGCGTCACCGAGAGGAAAGCTTCGCTGCTCCGCGGGGCTGCTCGCTGCGGGTCACGTTCTCCCCTCTGTCAGGGAGAAACTTCTTACGTATTGTTTTACAGATTTCTGTAACTCGTGCCCATATAAACACAAACCTTCCAAAGCACAGTAATTCTGACTGCGTTTCAAATCCAGCTCTCCTCTTTTCTTCTACCTAGGAAAAATTAAATGCAGATTAAATACAGTTCGCTAAATAGCGCTCTGCATGACTCTTCTTTTAAACTCTTTGATAATTTGATCCACACACCAATCAGCTGAAACGCAGCAAAATAATTTGCTCTCCTTTATGCCGGACTAATGTAGTTAAAATTACTCTTACTGTTGGATTTCTGCTGGTTTAGCTGAGATGGACCCTGCTCCAGCAGTTGAAAGATGCAGCTGCGTTCATTGGAGTTACTTTCCTAACACTTTTTTCCCTTAGAGCACACTTAGGATTCTTTTTTTGGTGATTCCACGCCATGGCTTCCCTGCAAATAGAATATTTTGTGAAAGCCAAGCCAGCTTCTTCAAAAATAGGAGCCTAACTTTAGGATTGTCTCTGTATAGTACGGTGCTTATGCATGGAATATTTCAATGGACCAAAGTGGTATCAGAAGAGCTCGGGTTCTTAAGTCACTTTGGAAATCTCCCACCAGTTCCTAACTTTTTAAATTGTTGTCCACATTATGCTTGCCAAAGAAACTCAATGCAAATTATATCTCAGCTGCAAGGGAGGAAATAAATATGAAACACCTAATGATTTAAGCGCGCTTGGGGCTGCAGAGTCTGGCCCGGTGTTAACTCTTAAGATAAAGAGAAACTCTCAGGGACATTTTTTTTCCATGCAGTGGCTGCCTCTGTGGATTCCACAGCTTCTTCCGCTTAAGCATTGCTTTTGCTGTAAGGGTAGGTGTCTTAAATGATATTTCAGAACAGCAGAGGCTTATAAACCACTATAGCAGAGGCATTAGTTCTCACGTAGATTAAAATGTTTTCTTAGTCATCAGCCTGATGGCTAAAAAAATACTGCCCGAAGGAGGGATCCATTTTCATATTGTTTCCAGGGCCTTTTGTGGGGTAACTTGTGGGTCGTTGTTTATCATATCCAGTAGAAGGGGAAGAAAGATATTTGTGTCAATAGAATAGCCTCATACGTATAATTTAAACACCTCTGCAAATGGTTTGGCTGTTTCTTTGCTGCCTGTAGCCCTGTGAGGTATGTAACCCTCTGTGTTGTTGTCCAGCAGGGTGGAGAAGCGGAAGGTGACAGACCCTGTGGGTGCCCTAAAGGAGAAGTACCTGCGACCCTCCCCGCTGCTTTTTCACCCCCAGGTAAAAGCAGTGATGTTATGATGCAGTGCTGGTTGAATGCCAAGATGATTGAGGTGGAACTGGTGCAAACAGGTCACTCGTGTCAGACTTTCTCATCCAAGGGCCTGACAGGAAGCTCCACTGTCTTCAGCCAGTTACTTTTGGCTTCTTTTAACGTCGTACCTGCTTTGAGGATGATGGTAGTTACGCCTTGCTGTTCCTCTTGCGCTAACAGAAGAACAAGGATGAGGTCTGGACACCTCCCGTGGTCTGTCAAGCTCCCCTTTCCCCTGCCAGCACCTAGATAAGTTTTCCTTTGGGAACACCTGGTGCAGGCGTGTGCAGTAGTACAAAGTGGAGGACTGTCCAGCATCCAAGCAGTAGCATTTTATACCTGCCTTACATCATCTAGAAAGCATGAGAGTGCTGGAGATTCAGGGTCCAGCTCTGCCTGCTCCAGAAGGTGATGGAGAACTTGTTTTCTCTCCTTTGCACAGCTGCTCTAGACTCTGTGCTTCTGACAAGTCCGGGCCGTTTGCTCCCTCTGCATCTCCTTTGGGTCTGAGTCACTGCAGAGCAGTGGGAAGCACTGCTGGACAGCTTTCCCACGTGGCAGTGGACGGGCAGTGCCAAGCCCACCAGCCCACGGTGCGGCTGGACCAGGCCTCTGCCCAGAGCCTTCGGAAGGCACAACAGAGTCCAGTAAAACCAAGACTATCAGGAGAATTACCCCCACTTTACAAAACCCCACGTGTTACTGGTAGCAGCTAAACTCCCCAAGAAGTGATGTTACTCTCTGCCCTTCGGATCCCTTGCTCTGCAGTGACAGTGCAGCGAGTTCTGCCACACGCTGCCTGATGTCCTCTGCAGGGTGACGGTCACCAGCTGTCCTCCGTCTTTCCTGCTGTGAACACGTGCTGGGAGCTGGGCTCTGCGGCCACTGCTGTACTCTCCTTTATGTTCACATGCATTGTTCTCCTCTGATAATGTTTCCCACCTTAGATAAATAACGTGCAGGTTTGTGAAAGCTGGATCCTGGTCGCTTTCACAGCTAAACTTAGTTCCCTCATTGTTTCACATCAGCCTCAGAGTTTGGTTAATAACTTCCCCCGATTTTTCCTTCATACAGGCTGGATAATGGTGACAGGCTGGCCAGGAACATCCTGTGTTTGTGTGAGTTAGAATAGTGGGGATATCTGCCTGTAAAGAATCTGATAGCAGGGAGGAGCGAGTGTGGCAAAGCAACCCAACAAGACGATGAGAAACGTACGGACCCTGAGTAGGAGCAGGCATTGGGTGGAAGGTTGTTAACATTGTTCCTGAAATCCTGACCACGTCCTCTTCCCATGGCAATGAAAAGATGTGGAAGGTCTGGTTATCTCTAACAGCTTATCACACAGAGTAGCCTAAAATTTACAATCACTCAAGCCCGAAACTTCCTGATAACTAATTTTTAATGAAGCGTGTTGCTGTGACGATCTGGAGAGCTGCTGTTCCCATGCTCTGTAATCAAACAGGTATTTCCAGTACCAGGGCGGGCAGAGGAAGATGGTTCATTTGTTCAAGAATGGGTGAGGTTTTTGCTACCAGATCCCCATCTGATACTATTCTGGATCTTTTCCTAAGAAATCATATTTCTGGGGGCTTCCACTTCTGTCTTCTTCCATAGGACCAACCTTCATATTCCAGGTCACTCAGGCGCACGCTCCACGCGTGTTTCTCTCACTCTAAGCATGAGTCTGGTCTCAGCCTTTTCTTCTGTGAATTATTCCCCAGCTCTCATAGAGGGCCCTGGGTTGGATGCAATGAAGCCAAAGGACATGATAAAGACAGAGCATCAGAAGATGCTTCCTGTCTCAAGATGGATTTCAGGCAACTTTTATTTCTTAGCCAGTAGTTTCTCTGCTCTGATGGGAGTTATTCTTACATTGTCTTTTTTTAAATGAAACTCTGGACAACATAAATAAACGGTGTAACTTTTTGATAACTTAATGGAAAACCTTTTCTCACCTGTTAAGTTTCTTTTCTTCTCCCCTTCTTTTTTATTATAACCAGGCAGTTGTTCCCTAAATAGCAAAGTGCCTTTACCACTGGAGAGGCTATGGCCGGTGTTTAGAATTTTAAAATAAGCCTACGGCTATCAAGCCAGCAAACATCTCTGACTAAGTGCCTAAAGAACAGGGCACAACAAAAGATATCTCCAGGTACTCCAGCAAAGGGCTGAGTGGCAGAGCTCTGAAAGATCCGGATAGCATTTTAACATGATGGTTTTGTTACATGACTGGCAGCTGGGGCAGAGCTTTTGCTGTAAATGATCAAGTAACCTTTTCAAGTGGCTGGCGCTAAGTATTACTTACTATTTATCATGGGCTGGGAGCCTCCAACTAAGGGGCTGTGGATCTATTATCGGGAAATGGGTTTTACTACTCCTCTTTTTTACAGCTTATGAATGGTTGTCAGCCTTCCACAATATATTCTGTGGTGATTAAGACAACTTTTTTTTTTATAGTCATACATTTTAAACAATATCTTGGCTCTCTTTCCTCCCCCCGAGCCCAGTTTAATAAAGTGTAAACGTGCAAAAGGTCAGCCCTTCCTGTACAATAGAGCATCTAGTTTTGATATATGGCTTCCTACTGCCTTCCGCTCGCTCGCTGTCCCCCAGCTCCCGCCTGACTCTCCAGTCAGGCTCCCACTCCCCCCTTCTTTCCTGGTGATGTCATCTGCAGCGAGGAGGCAGCTTTATTGCTGCCTTGTTTGTTTTATCCGTGTTTTCTGCTGGGTATCTCCAAAGTGCTCTCAAGAGTGCATGAAATGAACGTTGGAGATGTCAGCGTGCTCCTCTGAGTTGCATTTCTCTCTTGGATTTGGATTTCCTGTTTTGCTCTAATGAAAGTAGAAGTGGTTTTCTTTAGGTAGGATTTTTATGCATATCCTTGTTTTCTGCACACAGGCCGACCTTCTTCTTTCCTTTTTTTTTTTTGCTTTCCCCTTCTCCTGTATCTCCAGGTTTTTCCCTTTCTCCTCTTTCTGGTGTGGCATCTAATCCAGGGTGTGTGAGAACGCGGCCATTGCTTGAGCCGTACAAACTAAAGCTGAGAGAGGCACCCAGAAACCTCTCGGGCATCACACCTCTAGGCCTGTGCTCCTGCCACCCCCATCCGAACTGGCGTTTACCGTGGTTTGGGTTGTGGCCCTCCCAGCCATAACTCATCCAGCCTCAGCTCACACAGAGTGTTTTGGCTGGAATTCCCTTTCACTCCAGGAAGCTCAGCCATCTCCCACCCATTCTTTTGTCACCTTTACTGGCTTCTGAACCTTTCTTACATATGATTAAAGTGTTGGCCTCTTAGAAAGCAAACTCTCTGCAGACCCCACTCCATCCCGAGGCTGATCTTAACTCCTCCTCTCCCCAGCTGCTCCCTCTTCACCCCCCATCCTCAACCCCTCCTTGGTCTCAGCTCCCCGATCAGCGGTCACATGTTCCCCAGTGCTCCCTCCCACTCCGCTTTGGCCCAGGATTCTTCTGCCTCCTACCCAAAACTTCTCTGTCCTCTCTAGCCTGGAGTTGTCTGCCTCTGTGCCCACCACAGCTCACCACTGCTGTCCCTCCGAGCCCGTGGGAGGGTGATGGGTGCTGAAGGAGAGATCAGACCTTCTTGCCTTTCAACCATTTTGAGTTTGAGGGTTTGGGCAGTGCCTAATTTCAGTGTCATCCCTGGAAAAAGGGAAGCCAGGTGTATTCAGAGAAAATTTTAATCTGAAATGCTAAAAGTAAGCAGAAGGTAAACAAGTCTCTAACTCCTGAGATCTAACGCTCGCTGCACGGCTTTGCCAGTTGCATCTCTCCTGATTTCTGGGAGCCTGACACAGGATTCCTCTCCTCCCTGGCTGGTTTCAGTGGCTCCGCTTCACACTGTGCAGCTGGCTTCTGAGGGTGCGAGCAAACGGCAGCGACAGGCTGTGACCAACAGATAGTGCTAAATGGCACGTTTTACACAGCAGATGTTGTCCTTCCTGTGGATTTTTATGACATGAGGTGTCCCCTTGTGCTTGTAGATGTCAGCCATAGAAACAATGACGGAGAAACTGGAGAGTTTTGCAGCCATGAAGGCAGACACTGGCACTTCCCTGCAGCCCCTTCCACACCACCCGTTCAACTTCCGATCCCCGCCGCCCACGCTCTCCGACCCCATCCTGCGCAAGGGCAAGGAGCGTTACACCTGCAGGTAAGGGCCTTGGGCACCCCCAGAAGCCAGACCCTACCCCCAGCCCGTGGGCAGCCCTGGGAGATCGGCCCCAGCCTGCGACAGCAGCTCCACGTGGACGCCTTCGCTGTCTCGGCAGGGGTGGGAGGGAAAACAAGAAGCAGCAGAATTAGAACAGAGCATTCTGATGACTAATTCGCTCTGAAATAGCTTGTTTTGTCTGGTAGAAAATCAGCATCTTCTATTTTCTTTGTAATTTTTAAGAACCTTGAGAGCAGATCTGGAGATTCTCAAGCAAACAGAATTCTCTGAGCCAAGTCTCTTGCGTGCGGTAGCAGATGCTGCGGTTCCCAACGCGAGTGCAAACCCAGCCCTGTAAAAGCATGGAATTTTTAAAGTGGCATATAGCAAACATTTTCAAACACAGTTGTATCCACAAAAATTCGTATCCATTGCAGCTCTAAAAAGCTCGTATCAGAGCAGATCACTGGGGAGTAAAAACATCTATCTGCTTCCACAGTTTTACCTGTCACTACCAGAGGTTCCTGCGGTGGCTCCCAGTGCATTTAACTTGGGTGCAGTAAGTGGGTACATATTTTGTTTTGATGTACCTCTTATGTTCAGCTTCTCCACAAAAGCTCAGATTTCAGTTGAGTATTTAGAAATCTGAGGGGTTTACCCACAACAGGGACTAGACTTGTGTTTAGATACACGCTCCCAAGTTAGCATTTGGCTTTTCGTTGCTGCTGAGCGCTCACGTTAACCATCTTCAGGACATCTGAAGGTGCTGAATGTCTCTGAAATTAAGAAAGTCTACTCATGTGTTCCTTCTACGGCAGTAAGCTTCAGGGGTTGTAGTCACAGGACTTAAACCTTTATCCTTTTATTTCCCAATTAATATTTTTCTTTATACCTCCCTTCCTTTTCACTTTGCTGTGAATCACTTTTGCTGTGGGACACGGCCCCTTCTCTTATATTTTTCTTAGTGCTGCGTTTCCGTACTGTAAGGTTCAGAGCAGGATGATCAGGTAGATTCCATACCATAAGCAGCTAAACAGGGGTATAAAAGAGATCTGTAAAAATCTCAAGTGGCAGACAGAATGGATCAGCAGCAATTGAACACTCTGTGTCCTAAGGCAGGAACGAGGTGGTATCGAGCGCAGTTACTGAGGGACAGGTTCCAGCAGCAGGAGGTTCCTTTGCACCACACAGTGCTCAGCAGAGGAGCTCAGTGCCCTGGGAGGCTGTGGAGGTCCAAAGCTCCTGTGCATTCAAAAAGTTTTTAGAAAAACAGCTGGATGAAGCTCAGAGTATGGAAGGGAGGTTGATGGTGGCTGGTGATACGGTGTTTGTAAATGATCCGGTGTGGCAGGACTTTGATGCACTGATGGTAACTTTGGCTTTCACTGTCTAGGTACTGTGGTAAGATCTTCCCACGCTCAGCAAACCTGACAAGGCATCTGCGGACACACACTGGAGAACAGCCCTACAGGTGATGTTGGCCCCCAGACACAACCCCTTTCCCAACGCCCCGCGTTCACCGCTGTGTTATTTTTTCTCCTTTCTAGAAAGCTGTGCCAGCGTAACACCGCGGTCCTCTAGCATTACGTACAGTGATTCATAGGACTGTATATTATGTGTACCAGCCAAAAATAATCAGGCTTGGCAGCTTGAAGATAGACACTTAACTTATATTTAGATGTATGCTGGCAAATGAGTGGTCTGATTTGCAGTGTTGTTTAACACTCACATTAACCATTCATCTCAAGGACAGCCAAAGGTGCTGAATGTCTCTGAAATTCAGGCTGGTTTGAAGGGCTTGCCAGTGCTGGGTCTAGTAGATTTTTTTTTTTTCCTTTTCCTAATGCATATCAGAGGTGCTTGGAGTTGTGGATCAAAAAACCAAAAGAAAAGCAAAGCCCTGTAGTATATCTGCTTGTGAATCCAAATTAGTGAGCGTCCTGCCTGAAATCCCAGAGTTTAAGAGTGACCAGAGTGGGGAACTCACACCCCGTTTCACGAGTTCCGTTGGGTGTTTAAAGCAGGAGGCTGAACTGCTATTTTCTGCTCGTTGTGGACAAGGTGGTCTGATTTTTATAGCTCAGTTTGCGTTGTGCCTGGGCAAGAGGGCCCATTGCAGAGCTGCCATCTCTTCCCCTACAACTGCCCTGCGCGCAGGCACTTGGTGTTCCAGCCTGGTACGCACCGGTGCTGTGGCTTCTGGTGAAGGGTTAAATTGAATAAAACTCCCACAAAAACAGATGTTGGGGTGCATGTACAGGTATGTGAAGAAATATTTCTCCTGGGAAACCAAGAGGGATTTTTTTTCCCCTGGTATTTTCACCTAGTATTTTGCAGTCGGTTTCAAAAAAAAAAAAAATTGGAAAAAAACCCCTCCCACCTTGTTTTGTTTCGTGTTAGAATAGGCACAAATATGAGCAAAACTGAATGAATGAATTGCGAATTGAGAGCTCACTGAAAATCCAGCATCGTGTTTTCCATAATGCAAGTGTTTTGCGCGTTGTCGAACAACAGTAACAATTCAAACAGTTTCATTTTTGGTGGCTAATGTTCTGGTGTTTCCATACACAGTCATAAGTTCACAACAAAGCAAATGTAATAGTTATTCTAGAAAGAGAAACACAAACATATTTATCAGCAGCGAAAGGCCGCGTGGTCAAATACATCTGATTTTTATGCTTAGTTTAACGTAAGAAGCTGCTCTCTCCCACACTGCAATCCCTGCTACATACGGAGTCAAAATTGGGTTTTTATTTTTCCATACAGAGTCATAGAGAATTCTGAGTGTAGACATTAGGTAAATCAAAAAATAACCCACCCCCCCCCAAAGCAGACATATATTTTGGAACCATTCCCCGTTCTGATGTTTTGAGTTGCGCTATTTGATACGCCTTGAATGAATACTGTGTATTCACCACACACCCCTGTCTGCCTGCGACGCTTGCTCCCGATTATTCAGAGATTGTTAGTTCAGTTTTCTTCCAAAAAAGGAGACTTGCAACTTAACAAAGGTTAGGAAAATAAAGATTTATTTGATCTGGTCTTCTCCCAGAAAATGGCCTGTGTGTTTTTTTTGTAATAGAGGTTTGACTTCTGGACAATGTTGCATTATAATAGCACTCCTGAGAGTTGGTGCTGCATTTACAGAAGAGCTTAATTATCATTGATTTTCTTTTGCTCTCAGAGAACTGAGATTTCCAACTTTCACAGCAATAATTGTTTTGAAAGCTTGTTTCGTAAGTGCCAGCTTTGTGCAGGTAAAAAGGAGGTTGCTGACTTTCCTGAGTTTTGCTGATGCATTTCTTATAACTTTTCTTTGGATTGTTTTTCTTTTGACTCGTTCAGTGTTATATATACATTCAAATATGAATTGAAATGCTCAAAGCTAACGTAAACTGACCAGATGCCCAAGTGTAGATGAAGAAACAGGCAGGCCAGAAAATAAGGTGCTTTGATTTTGATTCCTGATTGTCATTGATAAGTGATGTGTGTTTTACCAAGTCACTTAAACTTCCTCGGTGCCTATTTAATTATGTATAAAGTCGGAATTAATAGCACTTGAGCAGTTAGGAAGAAAATGAATTCTTTCTGTATAGGGAACGTGCTACATGTTTTCAGGAATACCTGGTAATGCACTTTACTGCCTAAAATTCAACTGATTTGAAAAGCCGGAAAGACAATATCCAAAAATTCAACTGATTTGAAAAGCCTGAAAGACAATATCCTATACAGTGAAGATCCACATGCTGCTTTTCACCCTTCCACACCAAACCTGAAATTCTGTTATGTGTATTTCAAAGCCCAACAGTAAAAAGAACTGTCAAATGTAACTTTCTTTCAGAGAAATGCAAAATACACTGGGCTTGTAAAATCATGTCAGACTTGCCTGGAAGCTCAGGTCATAACAAACAGGACTTTCTCATCATTCTGAGCTTACCAAGCGAGATGCAGGAGAGGCAGTATTTGCTCAAGTTCCCTATGCTTGGAGCACGTGGACCTGAGGGTGTGTTGTAGTTGTGGCCTTGCTTCTTAGTTTTGTTTTCATTCTCTGGAATCACGTAAAATATGTAAAACCCAGACTGGGACCAACTAAAAGCCATTTGATTCAGCAAGACTGTATTTTCCTCTTTCAAATGTGCACTGCCTGCAGGATGCCCTCTAATTGATTCTTGAATTACACCCGATGCTGAAGCATTGCCTGTGATTCCTCCCATAAAGATGTGCTTCCTGACGTCTGTTTTGAATTTGTTTCTCTTTAATTTCCTTTTAGGCCCCCGTGTCCTGTTATCTGCATTAAGCTCATACTAACAACTAAAGCTGACATCACCATGTCATAAAAGATTGCACAGAGTTCAGTTAAAATCTCTTCTTTCTCATTTTCCTTTAAAAAAATGAAGCACAGATTCATCCCTGGTATAAATGTGCTTGAGGTAGAGGAGTTCCTCAGAGGCAGAGTAGCTTTCCACCTGCTTTATTCTTTGTCACCGCAGTTCTGTCTTTAGGGTGCACATTGATCATCAAATAAAGATACGATTTTGCAAGCGCTGTCGTGCCGTTGAAGCTTTACAAAGCTGTCCTGTCACATGTGAAGTGTTTCCAAACTGCCGTAGCTGTGCAGTGAGTAGCTCAGTTACTCATCCTCAGGTTCCTGGGCTTTGCCATCTTTCTCTCCTTCCAGTTGTACCACACCAGGTATCCAGCCCCTCAAGCCCTGAGGGTTGCCTGCCCTTCCCCAGAGCTCCTGAGCTCCAGCTTTGGCTCGTTCTCAGCCATCATTCACTCCCTCTCTGTATTATTTTTTTAGGCCATTGGTATGTTACTTTAAACTGATAAGGCAGAAGCTTTACTAGCATTTTGCGGTGTGTTTACAAAGCAAATACCTCGTCTTTTGAGTTTTAGTCTTCTCCTGCCTCTGTGTTCACCTCTTGCCTGAATTGAAGCTGGTTCCTCTGTCTGGGTCATTTATTTAGATTAAAACCAGCAGAGATCCAAGTACCGACCCCTCTGGGACCACAAATAATACAGTACGTCTCCCTCGTCCCTCTGCTTTCAGACGTTAGCTATTGCTCCTTTCGAATGCTCCTCTGTTTTCTATTTTTTTTTAACAAGCTCTTTCTCCTTTCCCCGTACCCCAGCCTGGATCCACATAGCTCATGGTTAGAGCAAGGACCTGTCAAAGGCAGCTTTTCAAAGACTTCCTGGACATCTAAATAAATGGACGTGCAGGAGGCCAGGTCGCTCCTGCCTTGCACACACAGGCGCTGCCTTTGAAGTCCCTGGAGCTGCTCGTGTGAGTGATGCAGGCGAGACCCGGCCGGGTACCCGGGGCAGCCCCGTTGTGCCCTGCGCTGGGCAAACCTGACTAAAGGAGAGTTGGGGTAGAAGGGCACAGGGCTGGGGGGGAAGGCAGGGAGCAGAACCTCGGGCTGTGGCAGGGATGAGGAGGGGGCTGCTGGTGCTGTGCAGGAGAACTAAGCTGGGCAGAACGGCTTGTGAAAGTCCTGTGGAACCGTGGGGATACAGGGGGACTGGCTGGTTTGGACATTTTGGTTTTCTGAAGTGCTGAAGCCTGGCAGCTCCTGAGAGTAGCTTCCTTGGTTGCCAGCAGATAGGAGGAGAATAGGAGCTGGAAATCTGTGCGTGTTTAACTCTCCGTATATAAACCATGCTTGTTCTTGCTAATCTTCAAACATCGTCTTGTTTTCTTTAGTTGTTCGGTTCATGTGTTCTGAAAAAATGAAAAAGAAAAACTTTTCAAGTCTGAGAAAACTGTGGTTTAAAAAGAGGTTTTGCTTTCTTCCTAGGTTAGTCATAATAATGGTTCATTATTTGAAATATCTTTATTCTTTTTGGTGATTTAACAGTAGGAAATTCGGAGGTGGACATGGAATCCATAAACATTCAGCGAGAGAGAGTGTTTCATAAATGTATCTCTGCTATTTCCAAAAATAATACCCATTTCTTTTTAGAGGCCAAATAAAAATCACAGCTGTAGCACATCTGGAAACTGCGTGTGCTTCACAGCATAGATTTTTTTACACTCACACCTCCTTCCCTCATTTGAACCTGTTGTGTTTGTAGGAAACAATAATGTCCTTGGTGTCAGGGCAAATCCAGTGTCATCCTCGGGTGATGCAGGCACAAGAGAAGTTCTGGTGCCACCTTCATGTAACAATCTGATGGCGTTCCTGAAACGTGCACAAATGCACCACCATCCTCCCCCCTTTTCAGTCGTGTTTCTGCTCTGTGGGACAAACTTTGCTCGGTCAGAGGAGCAGGGAGCAGCGCTGCTCAGGCAAGCGATTCTGTTCTGGAGCTGCCAGGGCTTAAGAAGGGGTTTTATTTTGTCCCACAAGTGTCCAGGACTTTCAGAGGTCAGGAGTGGAGAAAGGATTCTACTCCTCGTGAGTTTTGGAAGTAGAGCCATGAGGAAAGCAGTTTTGTTGAGGTGCAAATGACGTCTGTAAAGGGAGTTCTAATGAGAGACTGAGGCAGCTTCAAAGAGGAGCTGGATTTTCTCTAGCTTTAGTGGTGAACCTCTTCACGGTGGCTCGAAGCTGCCCTCTTCAGTCCACAGGCCGCCTTCTTGCTTTGCGCTGGAAGAGGAGGGAGAGGGCTGAGTTCACAAAGCCCCACGGTTTAGCAAAGCCTTGTTTTTATTTGGAGGGAATCTGAATCCAGAGACTTTGAACAAGCTTCCAGCACCTCTACCATGGGTCCTGCAGAGGTTTGTCTCAAGGAGGGAACATTTCTTCACTCAGCAGTTTCCCTAAACATTCTGGCTTGGCTCCTTACATTACACATTTTTTTCATCATAAACCAGATATTCGCTACTAAGGAGTAAATCTTATCCTGTTTGGAAACTACGATGTATTTCTTGGGAGCTATTGTACTATAATAATAACCATAATTACCTTTAAAGACATGCTGTGCTGCCTACATCTTGAGTACCACAAGGAATTTCACTAATAAATCTTGAGTTTTCTGTATGTCCAGATAACTGCGTCACGCAGGGATATGGTAGCTAATAACTATTTTATACAGTTAACCTCCCTTCTTTATTCTCCTACTGTCTCCTTTTTCCTCCCTCCACAGCCATATTTCACCTACTTCCCCTACAAAATGAGAAGGGTGGAAGAAATAAATTCACCTTTCTTATTTTTCCATTCATGTGTGGAAAAGTAATTATTTTGTTTAAGATTCTTATTTGTTTGGATGACTCACTTCTTAATTAATCCTAATCCTTTCTTTGTGCTCCTTGAGTAACAATAATATCAGATTTGTCTGGAATGATTAATGCCTTGTGCTTCCCAGGTCCTCAGCTGAGTAAAGATTTATAGACCAACATTTTCTGGTTTTCTGATAGTCAGATTTTTCTTTTTCATTTTTTTCCTCACGTTGCACTATTTGGCATTTGCTTCTATTTTTCAGGTGTAAATACTGTGACAGGTCATTCAGCATTTCCTCCAACCTCCAGCGGCACGTTCGAAACATCCATAACAAGGAGAAGCCTTTCAAATGTCACCTGTGTAACCGATGCTTTGGGCAGCAGACCAACTTGGACCGACATCTTAAGAAACACGAACACGAGAACGTTCCAGGTAGGAAAGGCCATGGCCGTGTGGTTCTCTTGGGGTGCTGGTGGGAGAAGACACCGTGGTCTGGTCTCTCTGGTCACCTTGAGGAGCCTTTCTGTAAAGCACTGTATCTTAAGGCTGCATCTCATCAGGGAGCAAAAACCAAACGCCAGCTCCTCGTGCAGCCCCAGGTGCGTTTGTCCATGGTGCACAGTACTCAGCTCTGCCAAGCTCTTGTCAGGTGTTCCTCACACGTGCCCTTTCCCAAGCCATAAAGTAGCAATCATGGTCCCAAACTCTGTCCAGGGAGCGTAACCTCACACTGTGAGATCTCCTGGTGCAATGCTGATGTGGACACATCAAGCTCCACCAAGGGTTTTCATCCCGAAGTGCATTTGTAGGTATGTGCAAAGTTCAAGAAGATAAAACAGACTTTGCCTTCAGATAAAAACTGAAGGAAGAAATTCCTGTGCTGAAGCCAACTAATTGATTTTCCAGCCTAAGGGAAAAAAAAATATGGAGAAGTTAGAGGCAAACAGCTATGCAATGGATAGCAGCTCTTAAATTGTGTTTACCATCCATAAATGCCCACTATCACCTCTGATTCTCTCTGTGGCTTAAGTCTGGAAACTGTGAGGTTTGTTTGGCAGCTTTGGTCCAGAATATTTCTCTTAAATGTTGAATCATTAATATACAGTGAGATCAGGATCGTTGCATAATGTTCCCCCTTTATTTGTCCTCTTAATAGTACTTTCGATGGTGTCTGATTGTCTCTCATCTGTTCTTGTTCCTCTCCCTCAGTGAGCCAGCACTCTGGAGTCATTACAAACCACCTTGGGACCAGTGCCTCTTCCCCAAACTCGGAATCAGACAACCATGCACTTTTAGATGAAAAAGAGGATTCGTATTTCTCTGAAATCAGAAATTTTATTGCAAATAGCGAGATGAATCAAGCATCAACTTTAGCAGATAAAAGGTAGACAAGCAAGTAAAATGATGTGGTGATGTGTGTCGTTAACACGGGTGAAAGGCTCTCTGTCCTGCAGTCCTTGATTTAAAACTCTCACAATAGAGACACATAACTGTTCAGAAGGAAAATGCACTGAACTTCAAGCCCTAAGCTCAGTGGTAAGTGACCTACGTTAGGAGGGCTGACCCCAGAGAGCCACTAACAGTAGGAGATGTGGCTGCAACCAGTGGGAGCTACCAAGAGAGCAAGTTTCAAGAGCAGTTGCAGTAAGAGAGGGCAGAGAGGTTGGCTGCTGCCATGGTCGTCCACAGCACTGCTGACCCCGCTCTCCTCCTCTTACCGTAATGTAAACCTGCTGGCTTTGTGGAGTCCTCTGGGTCCGGACGGCCGTCGGTGGCTAAACGGAGCACGAGGGAGAGTTCAGGCTGGCTGTTAGATTACGCCGTGAGGAAGCTTCCTCCTCCTGCTTGCTCACAGGGAGATTGTGAGAATACAGTAGCGCGGAGGAGTAGGAAAGCAGCTCGTCCCACAGATGTTATATCTTAAGAGATGGAAAACCATCATTTAAATCCAGACTACACAAAATTCTAGTTTGAAAAGCACTGGGGTTGGTATGTACTTGACATGCTTATTAGTCCTTAAGACACTGTGAAGGCTGATTTTTAAATGCCGGAAACATGTTGGTTTTCCTTTTCCTTGCAGCGTAAATAATATGTATATGTACATAAATCTGTCTCTGTATTCATACATATGTATGAAATTATCAGAGTCTTGCATTACAGTGAAAAAGCATGACTTACGCATTTGGCATCTTTTTTCTCTTTTCTTTCTTCTTCCCCGCCTTGACCAAATATTTCAGGCCAGAAATTCAGGATATTGATGGCAATTCCCAGTGTCACGGATTAGCAAATGAGAAAACAGAAGATGTGGATGATGAAGATGAAGAACTGGAAGAGGAAGATGATGACAGCCTGACAGGGAAGTCACAGGATGAAACAGTATCACCCACCGCAGAGCCCCGAGGAGCATTTGAGGATGAAGAAGATGAGGAGCCCACATCTCTCACCATGAGCTTTGACCACACCCGAAGGTGAGATGGGCCATTCCCTACGAGAGGTCAGGTGGGGCTCAGACTTCTGCCCCTGTGTCAGTGGTAGATTGTGAGTGCTGCTGTTTTATTTTTCAAGCCATGTATCATGCCTCCTGTTTGATGTGAGCATTCACTTGAGAGATTCCATTTTCACCATGGCGGGGGACACGAAACAAGTGGACTGCAGGGAGAATCTGTGATAGGACTGCAGGGAGAATCTGTGATAGGACTGCAGGGAGAATCTGTGATAGGACTGCAGGGAGAATCTGTGATAGGACT
>JANIJG010021623.1:0-34031 GCA_024611175.1 Megaceryle torquata
TGCTCTGGGCAGACCTCACCTGGAACACTGCGTCCAGCTCTGGAGCCCTCAGCACAGGAAGGACATGGACCTGATGGGACAGAGGAGGCCATGAAGATGATCAGGGGGCTGGACACCTCTGCTACAAGGACAGGCTGAGGGAGCTGGGATTGTTCAGCCTTAGAAGAGAAGGCTCTGGGGAGACCTAACAGCCACCTTCCAGTGCCTGAAGGGAGCTGACAGAAAGCCTGGAGAGGGCCTGTGTACAAAGACCTGGAGTGAAAGGATGAGGGCAATGGGTTTAAATTAGAAAAGAGTGGATTTAGATTGGATGTAAGGAAGAAGTTCTTTACCATGAGAGTGGTGGAGCACTGGAACAAGTTGCCCAGGGAGGTGATTGAGGTCCCATCCCTGGAGACATTCAAGGTGGGGCTGGATGGAGCTCTGAGCACCCTGCTCTAGTTGAGGATGTCCCTGCTCTCAGCAGGGGGGTTGGACCAGATGACCTCTGGAGGTCCCTTTCCAATTCAGATGATTCTATGATTCTATGATCTCTTCTGCATTTGGGTTTCATAGATGCAAGAAGAGAAGAACAAGCAACCTAAGCTAGAAGCGAAGTCCAAACCTGACAACAGCAGCCTGCACCAGGTGCTTAAAATGGGGAAGCTTTTAGTGTTGTTTCCCTGCTGTGTATGATTGACAAGCCTCCTAAGATGATATGGTGCCTCTGTGCTTACTGTTACTTCATAGGTCTTATCTCCCCAGAGTTTGTCCAATCACTGTTTGAATCCACCTGCACACTCTGGCAAGAAGTTCCTCAGTTTATGCATTTCTTTACTTTTCAGTGTGTCTTTTGGTTTTTCCCTACCTCTCAGTCATAGCTTCCCTTGGTCATCTATTCCAGGCTGGAGAGCTTTGTTCTGTTTCAGCATTTCTTGCATGGGTGCCACCCCATATTTTTTCATCACCTTTGTCCTGTTTTCTGTTTTGTCCCCTGTGTCTTTTATAATTCTGCCGTTGTCTTTGGGCAACATTAAAGGATATTTCTTCCCATTGACTTCAATGGGCTTTGCATAAATTGCCTCCGTAAGTCCATCCTTTGAGATGGATGATGATTGGGAAAGCTCCTTAAGTGGGCTGGGTGAAATGCAAAGCACTGCAGGGAAGAGTTGGTCTTGTCCAGCAAGCTAAACCTGATCTCTGGGAGACTTCTCTGGAGAGGATGAGAAGAAAAGCAGAAAGATGTCTCCCACTTACTGCTAGGAAATAACTAATTTGGACTGACATTGAAAGCAGTGAGAGAGAGAGTGGGCAGGAGCTTCGATGCTGTTTCCTTAGATGTAAAAGATGTACTCCCTGTAAATGGCTTGGGATGGATGAGGTGGTAACAGAAGTCATTGGAGCTTCATCTAGGGAGGAGCACCAAAAGCATGTAAATATGAGTCTGTCACCACTTCTGGGTCAGTGGCTGGAAAACATTCCAGCAGGACTGGGAAAGTATTTAGACAAATGGTGAGGCTGCTGGGAGGCTGGAAATTAGCTAATGATGATGCATCAAAGGGCAAACCTGAAAGGAATAAAACCTGATAACCATGAGACGATGTTGAGAATGGCAGGACGAGAGAGTCAGATTAGCAAAGCCAAATGTTCTAGGGCTGGCAGGGAAGAAATCATGATTAAAGATGATGGCAAGGCTGTAACAGAGGAAGACAAATGCCATGTCTCTGCATGACTCTCCAGAATGAGACTTGATTTCCCACGAGGGCTGCAGAGCAACGAGCTGGCAGCCAGCAGCCTCTCTGAAAGTGCAGGGAAGCAGGGGATGGATGGCAGAGACATGCTGCTGCTCTGCCTGTCGGGATGGAGCATGACAAGTCTTTGATGGGGGACACTGAAGAGGAAGAGAGAGCAGCCTGAGAAGTGGCCAACAGGAGCCTCCAAGGGAGACACTAAATTGCACAGATCAAACCCCGAGACACTGAGGCCGTGCTGGGAAGCAGCACAAGTATCCATCAAGGCAGGAAGGAACCAGCATTACACTGAAGGCTGTCCTTCCTTGGCTGACCCATGGGTGAGGAACAACAGGTGTCAGTCAGGACCCAGCTCCTGTGTTGGCCAGACCCCCAGGTCTGGTCTAATTCTCCTCAGACCCTTGCAGCTCAGCACCATTGCACCCCTGGTTAGCTTAGTATTTGACTGTCCTCCTGGCAGGACCAGGGCTCATTCCAGCATGGTTACCTGGTTGGGGTCAGGCTCAACTTCATCCCAGTTGTGTGTCAAGTGGCCCTCCTCGAGAGGTTTGAAAGGTTTGTGACAGACTGAAGGCAGGATCCGATACAGCCAGCTGCAAAGAGGAAAAAGACCTGGATTATCCTGGGGAAGAGGGTAAACCCTCTGGGTGGCTGTTGGCTGATTCAGCTCCTAAAGCCATGGATTATATTTACATTGGTGGCAAGTGGGCCAATAGGTGTATTAAATATCAAACACCAGCCCATAGCCAGAGACTTCCAGAGAGATGGCTTTTTATTATAGGCTCTAACCAGAAAGATATGCTGCTAGATGTAGATAAATGTCTACGTGTGTTTACATATGACACACACATATATTCATATATATGAATATAAAAAATGAAGCTGCAGCTCTATATGTGGCTGAAATACCGCTGTTTCTGAGGTGGGAAAAAAAGGCTATTTAAACATAACTACACAGCAGCTCAGACAAGACAGGGACAAGCACAGTATCTAACTGAAAGTACAGAGAGTACAGAGGAGCTTTCAGGGGACAGAAGGTCACAGCCAGTATCTGAATTTGGATGGATTACTGAAAGTAGCATCCTATGCCTGGCTGGCCATGCCCACAGGACTTCCAGTGACCTCATGCAGCAAAGACCAATTTTATCTTGGATGATGCTTCCTACTGCTGTAGGAGGTCCCCCTCCCTGTGCTTCCATCACTGCCTGGGACCATCACTCCCCTTCCTTGCTGCCTGCTGTGTTGACGGCTGCAGCCCCTGCCACCCCTGCTGCTCCAGTGGCCACAGCCAGCATCCACACACCATGCACAGGTACAAGCCAAGCCCAAAGCTGGGCGGGAGAGCAGAGGTAACCTGGAAAGCCTGAACTAGGCAGGGCTGCCAATGCCTTTGATATGTTAACAGCAGTGGTTGCAATTTGGGTGGGTGGGAGAGGGGAGGAAGGAGCTCTCCCTTGAGAGCTGGAAAATTTCCATCAAGGACATCTTCATGCAGCAAACAATGATTCATCCCTTTCCCACGCACACCACGAGCTGGCACCAGCCCGGAGAGCAGAGCTCTGCTAGGCAGCTCAGATGATGCATTTGCCTTTCATTTGAACGAACAACAGAAGGGACAGAAAAGCCACTGTGGGAGAAGCAAAATGAGAAAACCATCTTCTGCAATCTGGTCATGGCAGGAGTACGATGACTGGGACAGAGCTCCAGGACGTTTTCTGAGTGCTGGAACAAGCTGTCCCTGGCACTGCTGGCAACACAGGGTGGTAAGCAGCATGCTGGATGCCTGGCACTGGACTGAGTCCCTGGCCATCCCCAAAATGAGTATGGCCTGAGAATCTCACTGGTCCCAGCCAGCACGCAGGAACATTTCCTTAGAAGGAAAGAGTCCTACTCAGAGGCTTGGTTTCAACACTGCCTATCAGGTGCTTACCAGTGTTGCTTTCAGTGGTGACATTTTCACAGCAGCATGAGGGCTGCAACCCTGCGGCTGTTTTGCACAGCACGCACAACCCAGGTGGGATCATCTGGCCCCTGTGAAAATCCCCCCTCCTCTTCCTCACCTCATGCAGAAAACCATTCTCTTTCCCATCCCAACACCCCCTTCTTAAGCATTTCTGTAACCCACTCAACCCACTTGGGCTTTTCCTTTCCTTCTCCCATGGTTTTCTTCTGTTGCCCCTCTGCCAGTGCACAGAAGACATTTCTTCATCCACATGGGCTTGCAGAAAGCACTACCAGCCCAGAAGCAACCTCTTCATCACTTCCAGATGCTCACCCCAAGTGCCCCACATCACCCGCCCGCTGCTGGGGTGGTACCTTCGCTTGTTCGTGGTCCGGGGACAGGTGAAGGCAGAGCCTGAGAGCTGTTCAGCATACAGGCCATATGGACATACTTGAGGGTTATTCTGAATGGGAGAAGGAAAAATAAGGAGTGAGAAGCAGCAGCATGGGATTGAGCTCTGGTACCCCTGGCAGGTGCCCAGCACCCCAGTGCCATGGGGTGGACTGTGCTCCTGAGTCTGTGTATCAACTCCGTGTCATATCTTCTCCCATGAAGCTGGATGTCCTGCCAGTACCAGCCAGATTCCAAACCCCATTCGCACACGTAAGAGGCCACACAAGTGCCCTAAGGAGTCAGCACAGCCATTGAGGCAACATGGCCAATGCTAGAGCAAACGGCAAGGGGCAGTACTCGGTAGGAACATCAGGGAAGAGCTTACAGACCACAAAGCAGACCATTATCATGCACAAATCTTTTTGAGACAAAATGTTCAAGGGGTTGCCCCAGAGCATCCTGTCTGTCTGTCTTTCCAGAAGGCTGATAAAGATTCACAGCAGCCACCTCTCTGCTTCTTCCCCCTGACACAGTAACCACTCCTTCCTCCTCTTGATCTCTGCCCAGGGGAGGGCTTCCCAGAGCAGGCATTCTGGTGGCATGTTGCTTCCTCTTGCCACTACTGTTTGCTGCCCAAGAGCAGGAGTGACCTCTGTGGGACCCTTTGCTTCTCCATGGGGCTTCTGCACAGTGCCAGTCCTCATTTGGAGTACAAAGTGGGCACTTTCCCCTTTGAAGAGCTGTGGGTATGACTAATAGAGGTTTAGCAGCCCTTGTAAGTTCATAACTGAAGGACAGATGCCTCCTTTTCAGAGAACAGAAACTAAATGTTTTGATCTAAGTAGGCCAGCATCTATTTGTTTGAGATCAGCAAGAAGCAAAGGCATCCAAGAACTGCAGGAAATACCCTGGTGGGACAGTCATACACCATTTGCTATCCTATCTCCCTCCTGCAAGGTCTAGTTTAGCATCCTGCTGTGGCTGAGCAGATCAGCCATCCACACAGCATCAGGCACTGCCCTGACAGGTGGGCAGAAGTGAGAGGTAAAGCTCTCATAACGCACATAGTTTCTAGCCCTCCAACTCCATCTTGTCAGTGTGGGTATGCAGTGAAGCAGGGGGATCAATAGCCCTTGTCATTTTTATCTTAGCCAGCACTGCTGCAGATGCCAGTCTTATAAATACTGCAGAGGAGAAAGGATCCACCCCTGGGACTGGAGACTTTTTTTTTGTCTAACTCGTTTTCAGATTTTTCTATTAACTCTTTTAATACTGAGTCCAAACTCTGTTCAGATGAGAGTACCTCAGCCAGGAGCTGGAGGGGTCCCCCTCCCCTGAAAAGCAGTGTTGCTCTGGGAAATCACAAGGAGCACATCCACCACAGCCCACTGCTTGTTCAAATCAGCAGCCACCGCTACTGATCTACCAGTTTTAAGGTGGCTCTTTCTTACATTTTTCCCCACACATCTGCTATAGTCAGTGTCAGAAACAAGACACTGCACCAGCTGAGCTGTCAGTCTGACCCAGCACAGCAGTTTGTCTTTCTTGTGGGCACACTGTAGGGCTGCAGTGCAGACCTAGGGTACATATATGTTCAGTTAACATGTCCTTGTGTATTGTGTTACTATCCACACTGGCACACAGTGAGTAAAACATCAGAACTGGAGACATCCAGAAAACTCAGGAAGAGTGAATGGTGATGCTCCACATTTGACCTTAATTCTACTGGCCTCTACACAGAGGATGGAGAAGACCATCAAGGGATGTCATTGACCAAGCATAAAATGCTGCCAATCCAAGTCCAAGGGTTTACAGGAGATCCAAGGGAGAGCACAGGCAGCCTCAAAACATGTGCTAGTGTAAAGAAGACCAGTGCAAAACTGATGAGAGAGCTTTAATACTTCAGGGTTTTGTTCTTTCCTCTGTGGACCGAGTGGCTAGCACCACATGGGTTGTGATTCCTTTCTTTAAAGCAGAATGACCCAACAGAATTTCTTTTCTTCAAACATGTTCAGAAGTTACTTACTTTTAAGAATTAATTTGTCAGTTTATTACTACAGGCATTTGTGTCCCCTCCCTACAAAGAAGCTGCTTTCCTGCCAAAGCCTTGTAAGCCAGCTTCATCAAACCCAATTCCTACAGAAACTGTGGAAGCCACCCCTCCTGCATGAGCATGTCTCTCTGACAAGCTTCAAACTTCTGCTCTGGTTTATTCCAGAGCCAATGTCTTCCTTCTCGGTGTGGCCCAGACACTTGTATTGCAGACTCCTTTTGGGAAAAAACCCTGCTGCTGGGCAGAGGTAATTTAGGCAAGTCTTAACAGCCAAGGGGAAACTTGGAAGCTCATGAGTAGCTTACAGATAGAAAGTATGAATGGAAATCTTTGAATGGAAATCTTTAACTCTGATTTTTTATATTTTTCATCTTTTTATTCCAGTCCTGCATAAAGAAGGTTCCTGGAGACTTTCATGGTTGCAGAGAGAAAGGAAACACATTAAAAGAAGCAGCAGCACAGGGAACAGATATTCACTCTATTCTATGTAATTTGAATTTAAAAAAATTAATAAAAACCCCTCTGTACCTGTCCCTCCGGTAAAGCTCCTGGACAGCGTGGATCCTCAGAAACATGTTCATTTCCAAATCCTGACATGTACTGTAAAATAAACCACACAGCTCATCAGCATTTTGAAAACACAAGCAAAACCTCTCCAAACCACCCATCCATTGCTTCCTCATGCCTTTTTCCAGGCGCTTTGTATGCATTAAGACTTTCTCAAGTGATCTACTCGCATATTGGCACAGACCATTTTCACAGCTCCTGGGTTTACTTCAATAATTAACTGCATGGTGGAATGGGAAGCACAGATAGGATTTGCTCTGCTGTTAAATCTGCATGTCTATATTTGACCACATTCTGCACTTCAGAAAGAATCCAAATATCTCATATACAGTCAGACTTGGGAGCAACAGGGTGCTGTATAGGAAGAACTGCACACCAACATTATTGAGGCATGCTAGCACCACCCAAGCTAAATCTATCTTCACTTGAATTGTGGCTGTTCCAAAATCAGCTAACTGCCTTGCAGATTCATGCTCTGAGTTCATCAGATGCTCAGAGATTGAAACTGGGAGCCATGTGGTTGTCAGGTTCTTGTGTTACATCCCCATGACCATCCAGAACAATGTCAGGATGTAGCTGGGATGAAGGAGGAAGAGGGACTTTAACTATGTCACTAATTTGCCCTAAATAAGCATTGCTCAGTTGGGCATGAACTGTCCACCATGGTAGTAAGCAAGAATTAGTTCATTACCAGGTGACAATCTATTTTTCTAGGGTGCTGTATACCCAAGAGACCCATGGGTGAACAGAGGTGCATGCCCTCCCACGCCTGCCCTGCCTACAGCTGCCGTGGTCTGAGCATGGCTAAAAGCCACAGGACCCCAGAGGATGTGGCTCCCAGCTTTACAGCAGTGAGAACAGCCCCACGGTAAACCTGAGACACACAAGGGAAGCAGATATAACAGAGACCTTAGCTTTGTACTGACAGAAATGTAAATACTGTCCCTTCAGCTCCTAGAGAAAGGCATGAAGCAACTCTGTTGAACTCTGCATGAACACAGAGGTGTTTTGGCAGCGATCAATGGTTCAGCTCCATGGCCTGAGGAGAGAGTTAAATATTAATGCTCCCCTCTATCAACTGCAAGAGTAGCTGGGCTACTCATGTGCCTTCACACAGCAGTGCTGGGATGGCAAAGCCCAGGAGTCCCAACACTTGGCTGACACACAGGGTGCTGCAGCACTGCGATGCTGCTGTGCCCCAGCAGCTGCCTCGGGGGTCCAGCACTGAGAAAGCCCAGCAAGCTGCAGGCACCCTCCCTTGGTGCAGTGTGACACCCCAGGAGGCAGGGGTCTGACACAAAGGTGGAGTGACAAATCCCCTATATGTGGTTTATTATCATTATTATAGTGCCTGGATTATTTCCCACAGGGGTTCTCAGACTTGTGTAAATTGCAGCCCCCCCATCCCCCTGAAATTTCCCAATGTAGCAGCTGCCTGGAAAGCAAACCTGAAACCTCCTGACAAACTGTGTGCTTTCCTTTCAGAGACCTGGAAGAAAAGTCCATCCCCAGGAGAGGCAGGCTGGCTGGAAGCCCTGCTTAGCCTGAACCTGAAAACATCTTGGTTTCTGTCAGTACAGGGAAGATGTTTCTCTCCTTCTTACAAACAAACCTACATTGCTAAGACTCTGCTCTGCACTGGGTTCTGCAAGAAGCATATTGATATGCAAAGCAGCAGGTCACCTAAGCAGCCTTGGCAAATGTATTGTACTGGAGCATTTCTTCCCTTTCTTTTTTTTTTTTTTTTTTTTTCCCCTTCTTTTAAACGGAAATGCAGCAATATCTGATGGGACTGCAGCAGTTCCAGAATTAACCGAGACCTCCGCACTGCATCCTCCTCTACCAGCGCTGTAGAGGTGGCTGGAGCATTTGCCTGCTGGGCAGCCTTGATGCACAGGGAAGGAAAGGGGGAAGGGGAGAAGGAGGGGGGGCATGCTGATTTTCTGGAGACATAACCAGTGGGGTCCAGCAGGCTCTGCCATTACCACAGCAAGGAGAGGGTTAATGTAACATGCAGGCTGCTTTGCTGAGCATCAACTGCAAAATGTTTGACTAAGCTGTTGGAGAGCTGGGAGGGTATGGTTTCTGGTTCTTCGGTGGGTTTGTGTATTTGGAACAGCATGTGCTCCCCAGCAGCTCCCTGCCACGGTGCTGGGGTGAGGGGGAAGGAGACACAGAGGTTTTGATGTGAGAAATCTATCTTCTGTCCTTCAGGCAAAAAAGCCAGTGACCTGCACAGCTGGCCTGCACATCCACATCCCCCAAGCCTCCTTCGCTTCTGCTTGCTGGGACAGGGGAAGGAAAGAAAACCAACTCATCAGCAAGCATCTCGCTCTGGCATTTGCTCTGTGCCCACATGGGTGCTGCATGGCACCTCACCAGCCCCGAACGGGCAGCTGGCTCCTCAGCACAGCAATGCAGGCAGCTTCCCACGGGGCTGGATGGAGACCTGATGCCTTCCCCAGCTGCAGAGCTGCTCAGTCATGTAGGAGGAGGGACAGTGTGGGGCAGGGGAGCTGAGTTAGGGAAGAGCTGGTGTTTGGGAGAAGGTGGCATTGCCTGGCTCTTAGGGCACTAAGCGCTGGGGCAGAAGCTGCTGCATCATTGTTTGGTCAAATCAATTCTTCCTCACTGAGAAAAAAAATAAAAATGAATCCTCAGGTAACTGCATTGAGAACTGAAAAAAAGACACTGGCGGGACCGCAACCACGGGGGGGGTTAGGGGTGGAGACATCATCCTACTGGTGATTTATCACCCTGACTGTGGCTCCAAGGCTTCACCTGGATGTTCAGTGTGGCTTTTCTCATTCACTCATTTTATTTTGTCTTTCCTTGTGGCAGACCTTAGAGATGCTTCTCTCCTTTTCATGCCCCTAGGGCTCAGTGTTGAACACTACTTGGACTGCCAAAAATAGCTTCAAAACACCACTTTGCTGCCTGCCTCAGAGACATCATGCTCCAGGGCTCTGGAGCATCATGCTGGGGTCCTGCTGAGGCAGGTCAGTCAGGAGCAACAGCACAGGGGCCACACACACCATGGCTGACCCTCTGAGTCCACCTCCCACCAGTCAGTTTGCCCTGTGCAGGGTGGCCCCAAGCCAGGAGAAGTGACTCTGCCTGCCTGGCACCCACACCAGAGCATCTTTCCTGGCTAAAAAAAATCTGGACAGATGGAAAGCAACCCTTCTTTGCCATGGAACATCAACAGGTTTTTAGTCCAAAGTGACCTCCCTTTAGGTCCCTGCCTGGCCTCCATGGTTCCTAGTCATGTTGTGAGTAACTCCAGGTCAGGTAGGTTGATGGGAACTGTTTTGGTAATTAGGCTGGTGGTTTCTCTGTAAAACAAAAAGTTCTCTGTGGTCCTTGGTTTTCACTCCCAATTTTAATTACTGTTGCTGTTATTTTGTTTGAGATCATGCAGCTTTTTATGCAAATGGGATCTTAGGAATTCATCTGACTCCACTTTGGTTTCTGTTTTGTTGTTTTTCAATAAAATGGGAGAGATAAAAGCCCAGCACAGCATAAAAAATTCAGCAAAGCTCATTGATTGGAATAACTGGGATGCAAAGCAGAGTACTCGCAATGGGTGTTGTGCTCTGACCTATAAACCATAACCTTTTGTTCACCGGATTAGACAGCAGGCATGGGAAAAACATATTTGAAGTCTGAACACATAGACTGCAAAATAATTAAGGCCCTTCTTCAAATGCTGCATAATACATTTCTCTATCAGCTCCTGCTGCAGGACACAGGAAAACAACATTCATCTCTAGAGAAAAGACACAGCCTTTGGTATCAGCTCAGCCCAGTCAACACCAGAGTGTCTAACACAAACCTGCAGAAACGGGGACATGAACATGTGGGGCAATGAGCAGCCTGGGTCTTTCACCATCTGTGTGGGGCTCCACAGACTCCTTGTGGGATAAAACCAAAGCACCCAAAATGGAGCTCTGCCCCAGTGCTGCCACGGTGTCACAGGGACAATGTCCCCAGCAGGAGTTGCCATCTCTTCAACTTCTCGTGAACCTCCTGTTGCAAAAATGCTGGGGATGGTCCAGGGCCAGACCCTTCCTGAAAGGACCTGACCTGGGTCAGGGCACTTGGTGGAGGACAGAAGAGAGGGATGGATACTGGAAGGAGTAGAGAGGAATGGTGAAGCCATGATTTTGGAGGAAAGATGCCAAGAGAATGTGGGGTAGGGAGAGGTGGTGATGGAGTGCAGATGTATATGACGTCTTGCAGAGGAGGTGCTGGCAGAGAGCCTGTTCCTATGGCCAGCTCTGGGCAGACCTGCACTCAACCTGCAGCCATAGTCATAGTGGCCAACAAGGTGCTGAGGTCTGCTAGGAACAAGCTGAAGATGGACATGGAAGATGCTTTTACAGCCATGACAGAAAACAGTTGGCCACTCAACTAGAGTGGTACAGGAACGAGGCTGCCCTGACACTGAAAGAGGATGGTGAGAGCTGGGGGTTATAAGGGACAGGCAAGGAAGAGGCATGGCAAAATTCCACTGTACAGGGAAACAGGACTCTTCAGAGATTAATAAGTTCTGTAAGACCACTATGTAAAGTAATGAACATCACAGAAGGTGGTGAAGGAGCACATAGATATATATCTCAGGTATGCCTGGAGCTAGGAAAAGGCTTAGTAACAGGAACAGCCCCAAAGCCTGGGAAGAAACACGATGGTCCTGCACAACCTCTTGAGATCTGCCATGGTGCTGCGGTGAGCTCTTGCTGCTCCTGCCTGCTGCAGCATTACTCAACACACCCTGGGGTGTCTGGTACCTCACAACAACAGCAAGGTGACGATGAAATTCAGGGTTGTGAGTCTCATGTTCCCGTGCGTAAGCCATGAACCCACTAGATCCTGACCTTTTTCCCCAAACTCCCCTGTGTTTTGGCAAATGCTGGCAGGGAAAGCTCCTGCCAGATGCCCCACTGAGGCTTGAAGAGGAGGGCATAGGTGGATCCCCTCTGTGCCTGTGTGCCCTGTGAAGGGTACTGAGAAACTGCCCTGGTATGGACCTGCTGCTCCTCTGTCTGGTTGGGGAAGATGGCGGCCAGGGTTGCTACATCTGGGCAGATGTTGCCAGCCAGATTTCATAGGCTGAGGGGGATACACCCCCCTGGCAGCCAGGGCAGGAGGAGGGGTGTGCACAGAGGGTGGGGGAAGGACAAATCCCTCAATGAAGTCCTGTGGTGGGATAGCCTGACCAAGAATGATTTCTGAAGGAGGAGAAGACAGAGAGAAAGCCTATTTACAGACAAAACACAGCGAAGTGCTTTATCCCAAGAGAGAGCACTTTAAAAACATAACTTGGAACCTCGAAGAGGGGCACATTAAAATGAAACAGACACCAAAATAATAGGTGTCAGCTGAGGAGGGGTGTCCACAGCCAGCAGTGCTGGGGTCATGTGCACTTACCTGCAAGCCCGTCATCCTCCTCCTGGTCCTTCTTCTCTTGGAGCAAACACAAAATCCAAGCAGGTATCCGGCCGAAGCAGCCTGCCAAGCAAAGCCTGCTAGCCGGTTGACTGAGCTGGGCTGGTGGCAAGCTGTCAGTGCTGGAAGTGAGAAAGTCCAAGGGAATTTTCAACCTGTTTGCTCAGCCCAGTCTGTGTTTAACCAAATGCCAGCCCTTCTCCACAGAACCAACCCCAGGATCGATTTGAAGCTAATAAACTGGGGGTGAGGGGGACTGTGCTCCCTCACTGCTCCTTTTCCTCCTTAGATGTTAAAAAAGGAGTCGTAGTTACCACATGTGGGGGGAGAAAAAGAACACCATATTTTAAGAGCAAAGAAAAGCCATTTTTGCAAAGGTTTTATAAATTTCTTTCAAAAATTATACCTCTAGCAATTTCCACATACAACCCTCTAAATGTGTAACAAATATTTGCTCATTACGCTTCTGAGCTGTGTTACATTGGGAGTAGAAAGGATCAGACTCCTGTTCTGGTGAAGGCAGTGGTATTTGTGAAACACCATGTGGCAATATTACACAGCATTTTGGGTCCAAAAGCAGGGGAGGATTTTGTATTCCTGTGATTAGAGCTGGCGAGGGCAACTTATAAATTCTGAAATATTAATACTGAAATATTAATATTTTTCAGGAAAGCTGTTGCTGAGGAAGAAGCGGCAGCAAGCATTTAGCCACAGAATACTAATGAAAGTAGTTCTACACTTCCAGAAGTTGCAGGAAAAAAAAAAAATATATTTTTTACTTTGAATTCTCATCTGTCATTAAAAAACAAACAAACCAGCCCACTATTTTTTCCCATTTCTGTGACCTGCTCTACTATAGATCCTGCCAAGAGGAAATCTCTAGGAGGCACACACTGGAATTCAAATGTGACCTTGGAGTTGCCATCTTCGCCTCTCCTGGGAGCATCCTGGAAGCCTTCCCTTCCCTCCCCACAGCAGTTGCCAGCTCATGTGGCCTCCACAACAAGCGGTGAGAGCTTGGGCTGCAAGGGGACAGGTCTCAATTGCACCTTCTCACTGAGTGGTACATTAGAGCCACCAAGAGTTGCCACTTTTTGGGGTCTGGCAAAATGGACTGGCTGCTGCAGGGGAGAGGATGGGGCATATGAAGAGACAGTGGTTATGGATGATGAGAGAGAGAGATTTTCCTTGGCTGTCTCCTTTGGTCTTAGGATGACAGGATTTTAATATGAAACAGGTTGGAAAGGACTGCAAAGGGTCACTTCTGCCTGCTTGACCCACCGCCTCCAACTCCCCCAATTGAGGGGCAGTTTGGGGGCTGAGCTGGGCTCCTCTGGTTTCATGACACTAATGGTTTTATTGTGTAATCACCAGGAACACACTCAGCTCATCTGGCTGTACAATGTTAGGTAATGTTTTATCTAAAGGAGATCAAAATTTAGTCACATTACAAGGTGGGTGGGCTGAGGATGAGTATAGGTGGGAGCTTCCGTCATTTAGGACCTGAGGATCTTGAACTGTAGACCTGGACTCCCTTGGGTTAGGCTCTAGGAGAATATTGACTGAGAAATCTCTAAGTTAAGGGTCTTGTTAAGGTTCTGGTAAAGTCTGTTAAGGTTCGCCATCTTCTTGTTTGCCCAGGGGGGCTCTCTCCATACTCTGGCCTCTTCCAGTTTTGCCATTAAAAACCGCACCAGCAGCTCTCCAGCTCAAGACAGAGACTGCGAATATGTTGGTTCTCCCTGAGCAGTGATTCATCATTGCCAAAGAAATAGGGTGCCCAGGACCTGCCACCTACCCTTGAGAATCCTTTACTACCAGGCAATATTTGGGAGTAGAGAGTTCATCTCACTTATTTTCTGACAGTGAAGAATTATGCATTGTTTGACTACAGTTTTGCAGGCTGAGGTTTCGGGGGTTTCTAAGATCCCCTTCTGCTGAGCCATGCATTGGGAGAGATAACATCAAATTTTAGCTTTGAGAACCTTTGAGAACCTACCTTTCACCTTGCTCACACCTCTTTACAGGCCCTGTTCCCTTGTTTTCTTCTTCTGGGACAGGTAAAAATATAGAAGTTGCTTTTTAATTATGGGTAGACCTACTTTCTGCTTGTCCTCATTTCCTAAGAAAGGACAAGGTATTATCACTTCACTCACTTGATGGTCATGTAAATGTTTTAAATTTTATTAGGCTACCTAGCCTTGCTTTTCCATCCCATACAAGAAAAAACGTTATTTAATAAGATATTGTTGGACTGACACTTGATTTATTAACCTCCAAATTATATGTAATACAGAAAAGATAATTTCTTAACACTTCTGTGGTGTTTCTGACCTAGCCCATCCCAGGGAAATCATATATTCACGCACACTACTCCTGATCATCTTCATATCCTTTACGTGTCTGGAAATGGTTTCCAGAATTAGTTGCCTTGAAGCAATGGAGCATCCTTTCTTGGGGATGGAGGTGAAGCTGACTGGCCTGTGACAGCTGACTGGCTGTGGACATTCCCACTTACTCTTAAATGAGAATATTAAATGGTGGTCAAACACTGGAATAGGTTACTCAGAGAGATTGTGTATTCTCCAGCTCTGAAGATATTCAATACCCAACTGGACATGGTCCTGAGCAACCTGCTCCAGTTGACCCTGCTTGAGCATGAGGGATGGATCTCCAGGGGCCACTTCTAACCTCAGTGTTTGTGTGATTCTCTGATTAACTTAACCCCTTTAGTTAGTTGCAGCAGCTCTTAAATATAGATCTTATGAAACATTAAGTATAGATATACTTCATTAATATTTTAGCATCTGCCTTCATTATCATGTAAATATGATTCAGAAACACAGTGAACTATAACATAAACATAACTCATAAACACAATGAATTAAGCATGGATAAATGAGCACTGAAAGTGTTCAGTGTCTTCTGAGGTCTCTCTGGATTTACAACATCTGTCCAATGTTTTACGTGGCCCTTACTCCAAGGAGATTCCAGCTGATATACATAACAAGACCCAAAAGAAAAACATAAGACATCAATGCAACTGTATTTGCTACCACATGGTGTACAAGCAACTGTACAGTACCTGCATACCAGTAGCTTATTAGACGTGAACTGTTCTCACAGGCATCATGATGGATATGTGCAAGGAGCTCATCTAAGTCAGAGAGGTAGAATGAGAGGAAGTACCACGGGGCTCGCTTGGAAATTTAACAGCTGGTGTTCAACATCTCAGTAGTGAACGAAAGATGAGGATAATGGAAAAAGCCTTTCCATAAAGATGAGGCAGCTTCTGTTGGATCCAGCAGACGAGGGGAACTCAACTCGAATTCATAGCATGTGCATTAAAAGGCCTTTTGTTTCCTGCTGATTCACTTGCAACTTCAGGTAGTGGGGCACTGCATGGATGAATGAGCCACGTCCCTGGGGGAAAAGGGACAGAGAGACATGGGATGGTAGCCCCTTTGCTTCCCTATGCTCTCCTTTAACATTTTCCTATGCAATGTATGTTTCATGCCGTGTAGCAGAGACAAAGCTGAATATTCTTTCCTGCCCTTTTACCTTAATAGTTACCCATTAGAGCATATGCTTTCAGAGGGGGGCTGACACCTTCAGAGATTTCTACACGATGCTTGGCACACCTCTTCCCAGCATGGACTGTAATCTGCCAGCACTGCTGTGACGAGTACAGTTACTGCATCACAGCTCACCATCACTTCTTGTAGAGAGTGGTTGTCCAGTCCCAAAAGTAAAGCTCTTCTGTCCCATGAGCAACATACTTAAGAGGCAACTGAGACAGACAGATCCTTTCTGATGTGGCTGAGCACCTGCTGTTGTGATGGTCCACTGCTTTTCAGTGATGCGTAGTCTTTCAAAAAGGACCGACCTTTTCTCCTGCCTATCTTCATCCAGCTAAAATGCATCCATTGATGCACATATTTATTAATATATTCATTGACTCCTGTCTCTGTGATCTCAGCTTCTCCAACTTGGTTTCTTTGCTGTTTATTAACCCTTTACACGCTGCCAAATGGGACAGGAGCTTGCTAGAGCAGCTGTCTTTGTTTATCTGCTAGTGTACTACTCAGTACCAGGGGATTTAATCTCTTTTTCGAACCTTTCATCATAATATGATAAAGTAAAGCAATACTATTTATACGTTTTTATCACTGCCAACAGCTTTGCAGCCAAAAGGGCTCTTTTTAATAACATGTACCTTTTTTGTAGAGTAGCTCTTATGAAATATGTCCTTGTCATTTTTCTGGGACCATTCTGCAGCAGATGCCAGACAGGTTAATTATTATCATTTATTTGTGCAGGAAAGATCATAGAAGTGATCTTCAGCAGTGAGCACACACTCCTTGTCACCAAAAAACAGATGCTGCATGAAGAGAGGCTGGAGAAGCCACCCTGCTCACCTTGCTGTGATGCTTCTGCCTTCAGGCTAGAAGAACCACTCCTAGAAATCAGGAAAAAAAAACAGTTACCTTTTCCTGTTCTGCCCTTCCCTACCCTGGTGCAACAGCTAAAGAGGGTGCTAATTTTGGACAGTCATCGAATTTTGTGATCCGACCTTTTATTTATCAAGGGCAGGACAGACCATCAAGCCCATATAAGCCACAGCAGAACAAGCCTCAGAAAGAGAGGATGGCATCAAGACAGCAAGATAAAAACTCCGAACATAGTCCTAGCCTTCAAATCTACTGGGCCACCCTGTCCTTTAATAAATGTTTAACCCAAAGGCAGCAGTGCATTTCCACTTTGTAAACGTTAACTTTCAGGTCAAAGGGAATGTAGATGTGCATGGGTTAATCACACACTATTTCACTTCAGGTTCCTCCTAGTCACAAAAATGAACTTCAAGTTGGACTGTCCAATCAACTCAGGCTTCCATTTGAGAAAGAGTGGGTGTTTAGTATTTAGAGTTTGTCACGTATTCAACATCTTTTTGAGAGCAGTCCCAGCGGTATGCTGGGATGGAATTTCCCTGTGTGATTTCAGCAGGTATGGAACCACAGTTTCCATACCTTGATAAGCCTGCAGTGCACAAGCAGCTGTATCTCAGTTGATGCAATGCCCAAGCAGGGAAAAAAACCCACATTTCTGCACTTAATAGTATTTGCAGCAAGAGATGGCCAGGCAGCTGAACTGCCCAAGCTGGATTTCACAGTGTCTTTCCTGCCCCAGATAGCTCTGATCATCTAAATCAACTTCCTTACCAACATGCTGGGGGCTTTGCCTCAAAGCTGTGCTGAAGTACATCTTTCAGAAAGCCAATAATTCTACCCTGAAAAACCCCAAACTATGACAGATTTGGTTTTTTCCATTAACTGTTTTGGGCATCATCACTCTCACTGTTAGGGAACTACATCTAACTTCAAGATCTGTTTAGACTCAGGTCCTGAGAACCACAGTTTATTGTAGCTTTGCCCACACAATTGGAAAGCCCTTATTACGCTGTTCATACACCCACAGTTACTGATGAAGACTCTTAACTTCTTCATTGGGTTCTCACGTACCATAAAGAAACACCTTTTCCCATTTACTGATCAGATGTTAGAATAAACCCACAGTAGGTGGGCAATACTAAGAACAGTACTTTTGGCTACACATCAGACCCTCACTAGGTAGGAGGAGCATTGCTGTTTGTTGGACATTTGAAACTAAAGAGGACTGGGACTGATTTTACTCTTGTTCCTCTCTACCACCTGACACCTATGTGATGTTTTTTCCAAAACCAGTGCCTGTCTGAGGACCTAATGCACGGTGCTGCAGCAAAGTACACCCTAAGGAAAGCTCTGCCTCTGAGCACTTGCTGGTAACTTGCCAGCCAGTGACAGGTTTATCAATAATGATAATGGCTTTTTGTCAAGGAAAACCAGTGCACTAAGCCACAGACTTGTTCAGCCCTGTAAAGGAATCAAAGTAACCAGCATCCTCATAAGCAAAGTGAGACAGGAACATGACTTCTAATAGGAAGAGCTGACTTAACAACAGAAATAGAAGGACTAAGCTCCCTTTGCTGAAAAGCAGAAGCAGGTTTTTGATCAGTAAAGTCTGTCACCTCCATATCAACTGAGAAACGAGGATTCAAGCCCCAACTTGACTATACCTGACCGAAAAAATCTACTGAGTGCAGGCTACGACACAGCACTTCCTATCTCATTTGTGATAAATGGAGCATACTGCAGCTGCCCCTGCAAATACTATTATCAGTAACAAAAATCTGTATTACGTTGCACCCAAAACCCCATTACTGGATAGGTTTCAGATGCTTAAAACCAGTAGCACCTTTGCTAAAGATGGCTGCAAGAAGCAGGCAATTCCATTGCTACAAGAACAAGAACATACGTACTCAAGAACTGAAGGTTACTGTACACGTGGGTTTCCTACTTTTCTGCACAGCTATGAAGTGGGACATACTTGGTGTTTTTATCATCTTTAGAACGTATTCAGGCTTCTGACTACCCCATCAGTTATTCAGCTGGTTATATATCAACCAGAAAGCTCTGCCAGGCCCCTTGGGAAGATGGGAGGCTCATTGTTTATATGCTATACCTTTCATCTGCATGCACATGGGAAGTCTAACACATCTCAAATATACCCTCATGGGCCATCTTCGCAGACGCCTGAGGTACACAGCAGCTGGGCGTGTATTTCTGCCTGGGAAATAACATGGAGAGATTGAGTAGCTCCAGTTTTAAGGTAATGGGTAAAAGTGCTTTGATGAGAAATGGGTGTGCCTGTGAGAGACAACAGAGAGACAGACAGAGGAGAAGATGGAGAAAAAACAGAGAGACAGAGACATGCAGAGAAAGGCAAACACAAGGACAGAAAGATCACCGGTACAGCAAGAGAGACAAAGCATGGCAGAGAGAAACAGAGAGAAAAATAAGGGAAGAAAGGGGGAAACAGAGAGCAGAGCAAGGGGCACAAAGAGAGGGCACATTGTGACCCCGGTAATATGGAGGGGTCAGAAAGGTGGGACATGAGAAGTGGCAAGAGAAAGAGGGATGGAAGATGACAGAAAGAGAGCTGGAGGAACAGAGAATGGAGGTATGGGCGGACAGAGGCAAGACAGACAGGAGTGTCGTAGAGGGCATGGGGGCCATAGAGAAAAGAAAGGTGAAACATATCAAGGGAGGAGTGAAGTGTGATGCAGAGAAGTTGTCTGGTGTCACAGCCCCAAGCTTGGAGGTGAGCCTTATTTGGGCAGCTGAAACAGGTGAGGTGCAAGCAGCAACGCAACTAACTCTGGCTGCTCAGGTACTCGGGTTCTGACAAGGAGCTAGTACTTCCTGTAAAAATAAACGTGACATCATCAACATACATGACCCCATTACACAATGCCTTGTCTAAAAGGAAAAATTATACCTAATTGTGGTTACCTGCTGAGATCTAAACAAAAAAGATACTTAATCTGGACTAGAGACCTATTTGTATTAAAAGAGCTAAGATGTTGGACACTGCATCAACAGATGTGTAAGCCAACCACTGCACTCAAGCTTATGATCTAAAAAAACCCAAAGGGTTTGTCTGGATGATGAATATTTGGGAGGAAGATAACAGTTTTTTTTTTTTTAGACAATTTAAAACTGGTCTTTAGACATTTTAGAAGTAAAGCAGATGCACAGAAGGGATGGGGCAGTAAGGGTAAAGTCAATAAAAAGAACTGGGATGGTCATTCTGCATTGCCCGCTGGATCCTGACGTGACGCACACCACAGCAGGTGTGAGATATTCTTGCTCTACACACAACAATACGGGTACAACCAAGGTAAGGTGCTGAACTGGTGTCACTTGTGTATGGAGCCACTACCTCTGATTAAAATAACGAGAAAGATGCACGCACCTAATGGCACGCTACACCTAGCCAGCAGGCTAATGGAACCTGCAGCAACTTCTGCCAGTCCCCGTGATTTGTCTCATTTCGAATTACCAGCCCATTCTTCCTCTGTGTTACACTTAGGAAAAGAGAAACTACCACTCCAAATTAAAATCGTATAAAGCTGCTTCAAGAGAGCTGCAGCATGTGTCAGTCAAATAAAGGTAAAACCCATAAAATAGGGATGGTGCAATTATCCAAACCCCAAGCATGGGAAAACCGTGAAATTTCAGGATGATATTTAAACAGAATTTGACTATGCTCATATCCTTAACTCAGCCCTGAGGAAATACAAGTGGGTAAAAATTGTGGAAAAAAGCACACAGGTGTTTTACAAAGCAACCTGTGCTAGTCTGGGACCACAAACACTAAAGCACAGTGATCACGGTCAGATGGGTCTGCAATCATTTTTCAGGGGTATTGATGGAGACAGCATGGAAATTTAGCCTTTACTCCTGAGAGCTATCGAAAGGATTTCAGTGCATGAAAACCACTGAAGTGAAATGACTTGTTTGTGGCAGGACAGAGTTACGGTGGTGATATCAGAATAAATACTGTGACAACACGAACAGCTCAGAACAACCCTGGTCCTCATTTTCATCAAGTTAAACATCCAGACTAAAATAAAAAAGGGTGAACTCTTTCATTCCCAATGTACTGAAAACACTACAATTTGATAAACAGACACATCAGAACCATGCCCCCAGGGAAGCCTCCTTCATGTCACAGGTAGGACAGCAAGACTGACCATGAAGTCACTTGTCAGACTGCACAGGTAAGTTCAAGAGTGGATGGAGATATCCTGGGAGAAGCTTAGGAGCTTTTATGGCTCATTCAGGTGAGCCCAGGCAGACTTAGCTGAACCTAGATCAGGAGCCACAGTCTCAACCACACTTCTCTCTCAATCTGCTAACCTCCTACTGCTTGCCCATGTGCTCTACTTTTCCTTGGTACAATTCCCTTCATCTTCTAATCCTTCCCACGATGACAGTTATTGCTTTCTGGTTTGCTCCTGAATCCTGATTGTCATAACCTTCAGCCCCACTGATGCATGGGGCTTATGCATTCTTTCCTGTTCCTGGAGCATGAACTGACCTTCGCAAGATTTCTCATACAAAGACTTTGTTTCCTCTTTGTGGAGCCTGAGCAGTGAAACACACAAATATGGGTGAGCTGCAATTAGGCCCTACAGCATGCTGAGCCATGCTCCTTTTTAATTGAAGCCATGCTCCTTTTTGGTTAATTGAAGAGGGCTACTTTTGAAAGTTGCTTCCTCCAAATCGAAGTGCTATGCAACTGTTGCTTCCTGCAGCATCTTAAACTACATGGCCTCCCTTACTCTGCAACAGTCCCAATTTTCTGAAAGAAGCCACAGGGTGAAGGAAGAAAAAGCCCTACCTTGCTTGTTCTGCTCTGCAGTTCCTTAGTAACCTTACAGAACCCAGAATTGGTTACCCTAAACCAGCCTTGACCTTGAGAAAATTTCAGCTTTTATCGTCAAAGGAGCATTGGTGCTGTCGTGAGCTGCATAGCTCAGACATGGGCTATCTGCTATGAATATTTCAGCACCTTATTTTTCCCTGGTCATAAACTAAATGTAAACTAATGACCTATTTCGTAGAAGCATCTAAAAACTTACTGTGCTCATGTTTGCAAATGCTCTAAGACCTTTCTGGAAATAGCCTAAGGAAAAGCAAAGTATCGGTATTTTTAATAAGCTTGACTGGTGGTGCACCTAGCTGTCATTTCTGTGCCTGATTAGTGGCAATGGCCAGTTTTCCATTTATTTCCAAGCAGCTGCTAAAGAAGAGCTGCAGGCAGATGTAATCTGGAGCCTGCAGAACTCTGCTGGCTGTCAATTTCACACCAGCATTTTACTTTCTTCTATCCCCATTTATTATTAATCTGTATTTATATCTAACTCCAGCTCTTAGTTAGCTTTTGCCAGAGGCTCAACCATTAGAGGTGACTGTGAGGAAGGAGGAGAAAGGAGAAGCTGCCATAAATCAGGCTTTTACCACTTCATATAATTCTGGGGAGGTGAGAAACCATGCAAAGCTTGGGCTATTTAGGAAGACAACAGTTTGCACAGTAGATCAGTCCAGGTCAAGTCTCCTTTATCCCTAGCACTAAATATGAAAAGGAAACATACCTATCACAGAACCTTCCTTCTGATCGTGCTCAGTTCCTACTTTTTACAGGATTTTATATCCCTTTTAAATTTCTGTCCCTTCTAATTCAGAGGATGTTCTTACATTTCATGTTTTCTGAATCTGCTAAGCCCTCAGGCTCAGTAAGACCATGTCACATTTGTTCCAAATAAGCACTGTATAAAACCATACTTTTTCCATCAGCTTTCAATGCACTGCCTTTTAAAGTCAACATTAAGAACAAGACCACACTCAATTATGAAAAGATAAACAGGAGTACTTGATTCACTCTGTCCTCTCCAAAGTAAACAATTTTAATTTAAGCTGCAGAATTAATACCCACTTGTTTTCTACTCATTATTTCTTTTTAAGGTTGCAAGTCTTTTTTTCATCCCTTGCCTATTTCTTTTATCCCTTTTGAATAGGGCTGAGCAGTGTGTTCCAACTAATTTAAAGAAGGCATTCTATTATTTTCCAGACCGTTCCTTACCCATCCTTACATTTTTGCTCACTTTACTGTAAATGAGAAACCCGCTCAGTGGCATCTTTCCTTTAGAGGCAAAATGAATGTAATTCATTGCAAAGACTGTCCATAAGTTTTCAAAAGTGGAGACAAAAATGTGACATACACGTGCTGTGTATGATAAAGTTTCCCACAGCAGTGTGAGAGGCATCGATTTATTGCACACTTTCCCCAAATGTCCCCAATCATAAGAAGGACTCTAGGCTTCAGGTTACATTTTTGGGAATTCTTCCCCAAGTCTTTTCCAGCAAAAGTAGCTTCAGGAGTCTACCTGGCTGTAATATCATTTTACTCTGCTTGTCATATGCATTATTGTCTTTAAGCATCCAGTCAGAATGAGAATGTCCTTTGGAACTCAGAGAAGTCATCTTCCCCTTCTTCAGTGTTCAGTCATAATGAAGGCTCTTCAACGTTCCTCCTCCAAACCTTTTCCTTTCAGAGAAGCCAGGAATCTAGAGACAGGAAAGATAAGTCATCATGTCAGAATCAGCATGAGCTCCTTCTAGCCCACATGTGAGCATATGTTACCAAGCTAGCTGCTACAAGGCCTTCCTCTTCCACACCACCTCTAGAATCAGAACTAAAATGCCTCAGCTTACTGCTAGAGGAGCACCCTTAATTAAATAACCTGCAAAACTTGAGTGTGGCTCCTTTCTTCTATGGAGCTCCTTAAGGCTTTTTGGCAAGGGTTACAATGAAAGCCTTAACTCCTATGGCAAATCCTAAATCAGTTAATTACAGGTTTCAAAGTCCGTATTTCCCCCCAGATTCAAATGCATAGAAGAATTTCTCCTCTATTAATTTTTAATACTGTAGAATAGTATTACCAAGTCCTATTAAAGAACTGGTGAGACTTTATGCCTTCTAACCTCAGACAGCAGCACTTCACTGGTAGTTGAAAGCACAGTTTTATCAATTGCTGAGAGCTTTAAAAAAGTTATGAGAATAGAAATGGCTGCAACAATGCAAAGGATCAGCACTCCTGATTTTGCAACCTATCCGTAGATACTGCTTATGCCATGACAATGAGTGCTTACAAAGAAAATCTACCTGAAACCATCAGAAACTCCTCTGGCTTAATGGTATTTCAAACAGATTTGCAATCAATGCATCCGTGAATCCCTCAGAGAAGGGAGATGTCCTGCTTTCTAGCACTGTGTAAGATGTCTGTCCTACTAGTGTATCATACAACTATTTGATTACAGTCCAGAGATTTTTTCCATATCTAACTATTATCAAGCAGAAACAGCTGACCCAGTGAACACCTCCTCCCAGAACAACTCCACTCTCACAGGAAATACAGTATATTAAAATGGAAGGTGCCAAAAGAACATCGGCCTGGCTGGATGGTAGGGGACAAAAACATAATTTACAGTACAAAGCAGGCTGCTTAGGTTACATACTTCCTTGGTAAACTGAGAAAGCTAAAGAACTTAGTCAAAAATAAAAGTCCACTAACCCCCCCAAACTTAAATAAATTCAGTTAGTGTTTTCAGGCCCAAAACTCAAACCGATATTCAAGGAGCTCACTGAGGAATTGTTTTGTTCATATCTGAAAAGCAATCATCTCTAAGGGAAAAATCAGTCAGATTTTGCACAAAGGTTCATCTCATGAAAACTGTTTTGGGAATTCAAAAAGGAAAAATGCAATCATTGTAACTGAAAAGTAACAGGACACCACAGGTAAAAGCTTATCTGCTTTAGCAATTTTTATATCAAAGTCACTAATTAAGAGTAACAATTATTTATTTATCAGGCATCTGATTGAAGTCATAGCTACAAACAATTTGAAACTTATCATTTTTTTCATCCTGAAGAAGTCTGTAATAAAAATACCTCAAAACACGAGTGATCGAAGAGACCTATTGTAGAAAACCCACAAACACATTCATAAGATTTATATTAAGTAGATCATTTCAAATAATAACATTAAGAGGTTGTATTGAAATCTCCAGTTCCAGTTTGGATTTGTCTTTTTAAATATGACTGTCCACTACTTGAGATTTCTTTAAAGCTTTTGACTTATTGTCAGTTAGGGCAGATGAAAGCAGTCATCAGCAGGCTGAAATCTTTGGCGCATGGCCATAAGGAATATGAAGTTAATCCCTGGCTAGCCACTAAAACTGATCAAATAAGAAAAATAAAAATCTTACAGCATGCATCAAAGACAACTAGTACAGAAGCAGATTTCTGCATTAAGCTGTTATCCCCATGGAAGGATAGACTTCCTTTCACTACAATGTGGGAAGGAGGGGAGAGGGAAGGAAAAAAGGCATCATGCAGAACAGAAAGAAGAAAACGCTAATTTATTTTTCTTAAAGGCACAAAAAAAACCCCCAAACCCACTGAAAAAAAAAAAGTAAGCATTTTGTAATTTGTGACTATTTTTTATGCCACTCTCCCTAAGGGGCCTTCTGCATAGCTACATCTAATGAAATATTTGATTGCATTCCAGTGGTGCTATTCATGGTAATTTGTAAGCACCTCACAGATATGATAAATGGAACCTTGCTACTCCTGGCATTGTAGGCTGCACACGGGAAAGCAGAGGAGCACAAAAAGTTGAAGAGTTTTACCCAAACCATGAGAGTAATTTTTGCTAGTTCTTCACCAGCTGTACTGAAAACAGTTAATCCAGCCATTTAGGAATGAATTACAAGCTGGTATCATACTGCCATTTTTCTTGTGGCTCCACTGGTTCTATGAAAACTACCTGTACAAAAGGTAAAATGCTAGTTCCAGCTGTGCAAAAAAAGCCTTTTCATCGACCTTCAGGACAGCATCTCTGGCTGCAACCAAGCAGCCTGAAGCTGAAAGATTTGGAAGAGATCACATCTGCTCATTTTACCTCACTCTTGCAACTTCTACTATGTTAGCATACTTAATTATTTCACTGCCAATCACATTACAGACAAATTCTTCAGCTGACAAAAGTCAGCCATTTTTCTGTCTATCCAAAACAGCTGCACTCCCACAGATTTAAAAACTCAATTACCAGCACGGATTATCATTTAAGTTGCATGAAACCCATGTTTTAAAGGGGCCTCTGTCAACAGTTCACATTACACAGGGAGAAATGAAACAAAAAAGGAAGAATAATGACAAACCTGATTGCCATCTCTTAAGAAGTATCTCTTCTCTATGACCTGTGAAAAGGAGAGAATGACCTTAGCTGGCACAGCATATACATAACCTCAGATTCCAATCAATACTTCACACATGAGCACTGAAACTCATGGCTAACCGCGACAAGGTCTGAGCCTGTGCACCTTGCTCTAGGCCTACTCCTTTAAGTGCAATGCACTCTCACACACAGAAGTAGTTGCCACCTCCAGCCATTCTTAGTAAAGCTGTGTTATCCTCAACTTCTATGGAACTAATTTAATTAGACCTCTTTAGTAATGGAGGTGATGGTTTGGGTGTTTGCTACATCAGTCAGTTATTCCCATCCCACTCTGCAGGTGCAGTGGTTCTAAGGCCTAGAGAAAGCTCCTAATGTGGGCGCGCAACAACTCCGGTGGTTCTGAGTAGCCCCTGGGTTTAAGCGATGCTTGAGAAGAGGTAGCCTGACTTGCTCTCTGAGAATGATGCACAAACTGTCTGTGTTAGAAGGATACCTACACAGGCAGTCCCGTCAACATAGGAATCAAAAAGTGATTTCTTTCACTCTGTACAATCTACACCCTCCTCCAAAGAAAATTCAGGCCAAATTTCCTCTAAAGTATGAGCTGTAACAGGATGTGATCTGCTCCACTGTAACATCTTTATCCAAGGGATGCTTAAACCAGAGCATTCCTTCTGTTATTTTCACATTAGGCCTTGATGTTCTCTTTTGAGGGAAAGAAAAGTAATATGCTAAATTCCTTAATTCCTAAATTTTGCTTTAACCAGGATCAACAAAGCTAAACATAGTCTTGTAACTCCCCATGTTACTACCATAGCACACTGTAAAACCTCTGGCTGTCCAAAGGACTCAGAAAGCAAATGTGAAGTGTCTTTGCACATTTGTTAAGTTCTTTATCATTGTTCTATGTGGATCAAAAATCAAATCTTCAAGCAATTGAGCTATTTTCTGCAGGTTTCCAAAAGCAGACCAATCTTAGGCCTCCCAAGCCTCCTCCAAGCCTCCCCCTCTTTCCATGCCTCCTCCTGCCTCGAATCAACTCAAAAAGCAGAATGTGATAGGAGCAGCTAACTGTTGTTCCATGTTCAAATCACAGACAGCCTTCAATACGCAGAACAATAAAACATAATTTAATTGTCTTGACTTACCTTATCAAAAAACCTGCTTAGTTTGACAGCATTGGATGAACCTGCAGCCAAGTAACGAGGACTGGTGCAATCCTAGAACACACATTAAAACAGCAACAAACCAGGCACAAGGTAATTAACGCGAGGAAGCCATACACAGGGAAACCAACATACCCTTTCCCCCAGCACATGCAATCAGCTTGGGAAAACAAAGGCTGTCGGCTGGTTTCTGCTCCATGGTCATTTGAGAGAAAACGTTTTGTGAATCGATCGGAGAATTCCAAGTACTCCCCTCTGTGCACCACGTCTTCCTCCTGCTACCAGCTATACAGTCAGCTAATAGTTTGTACGGGCTACACGTGAGATTGTACATGCATGTGTATGTACATACAAGCATTCACAGCACATGTACACATCTATATGTATATACACACACACATTATAAATACATAAATAAAGTGATCTTGATGCTTCGTTTAAAGATAGTCTGTGTCAGAACTAAGAACAGGGAAAAGAAAAATTATCCCCCAACCACCAATTCTAAGCTTTGGGGACATTATCTAACGACGTCTATACCTCCCTACAGTGAAACAAAGACAATTGTTTTATTGAGCAATGGGGACAGCCAATCATAATGACTCCGGCATTACTGAGAACATCTCCAAAAGCTTATTTTTTGTCACAACATCTTTGCTTACTAAAAATTGGACTCACTCCCATTTAAAAGAAAAACAACACTGGTGACAAGGATACTAACCAAATTTATCTCCTCGGCATTGAAATCCTCAGCCAAGAAAGCTGTTCTGGTCAAAACTTCATTCCGCTTAGTTTCTGGGATCTGATCCAGCTTAGTTCCTATTACCAGCAGTGGAATCTGGTTATCGGCAAACTGTTCCCGGTCATAGTCACTGATTGGGGAAACAGAGTCCTGATTGAAGCGACAGTCATACATAAGCTGGCACGAGGGCACCATTAGCGTCCCTGTGCCTTTCAAATAATGGTTATTTATTATGAGTCATTATCTAAGTGAGAATGTGCTGTGTATCTGTAAATTAAGGAAAGGCCTCTGTATCTGAGTCACTATACAGGAATTGAAAGGAAAGAGAAAGGAAACCATGAGTTGGATTTCTTCTCAGCATAGATGAACCACAGAAAAAATGCTAACACAAAAAGGAAAGAAACAGAAATTCCAGTATTGTACCAAGCATGTGCCACCAGAGATCACAGAACTGGTATCTCTTAACATCTGGAGCTCCTACATACAGTCATAACCCTTTCCAGGTTAGATCAAAGAAAAATTGTGTGGTGTCAAGTTATTAATTCTTCTACATTCAAATAAAGGTAGCCACCAAAGCTGAATTCCAACAAGCTTTGATTCAGGTATGATATAAAAGATATAAAGTAAATAATATTACAATTAAACGTCATCACAAATTCAAGCTCAAAACATTCTCCTCAACTAGGATAATCACTTGTCTTCCACTTTTACCTAAAACAAACTTCTAAAAAGTAATTTTACAACCAACAGCAACAACTTGACCAAGCAATTGCTAGTTCCAAGCATCTGTCCCTGACAGAAATTAAGCTTTTGAAAATGAAAATGATTGTAAAGAACCTATATGCAGGAAAACTGGAGAAATTTGCAGTTTATATAATGCAAATCCTCTTTCCCTTCTCCCACGATTCTACAGAAACATCACCATACCAGCACAGGCAGATAAACAATTCATGTTCTTCCCACAAAAAGCTCCCTCTTATTATTGCTTCCCTGCTCCTGTGTGAGGTTTATCAATGATCTTAAAATGTCTTTGACTACATCTATATCAGGAGCACAGAGCTACAGGAGGAAATATTTGACAAGATAGAAACTAATTGGATAAAATTGGAAAACTAATTATGAATATGCTGTTTAAGCAGAGTTTTACAGCTCTTTTTTAGCCACACTCCTGAAATAATTCCCCCATCACCCAAACCAAAAAATAATTAAGTGAACTTCCACAGTTTCAATGCATGGAGGGAAAGCCTTTTGGAACAGAAACATGCCATCCAACGACAATTCCTCTATAAAGGCTTTGCGTGTCTCAGTATGGACACACAAGTCTTCAGGTGTCAGGGACTGGACCCACTCTCACAGAGGCCTCAGACAAATGAAGGATGCAGTTAACACCTTTTCCATTAAAGCAAGGTCTCTGCCGTGCAGTTTGGGAATCTGCTGGCAGAATGGCCTGATTGGGAGTGTAAAACAAAAAAGAGCAGTAATTTTCTGTGATACTCACATTTTTTTTTATTTCTTTCTTAAAGGTTTAACCACATCTAATTTAATGGGGACTTCAGGTAGCTTTAGGGTTGAACCAAGACTTCCATAACACCTTGTAATTACTGTATCTTAACCCTGCATGTATGTTTTTCACTCACCCATTTGTCACGAGAACTCCTGTTGGAGCAACATCTCTGTTGAGTGCTTCCAAAGACCAGCGATACAGATTCTGGGAAGATTTCTTGTTGGTTAAGTCATGCACTAAAATTATCCCTGAAGTGAAAGAGAGAAGACAGCAAGATGCTATTTAAAGATAAGTATTTTTTTCCTTATCTTACCAAAATGACATCTGCAAGTTCCCAGATATCTGAGAATGAAGAAAGGGATGCATAACCAGTTCAGTTACAGTGAATGAGTAAAGCTGAAAATACAAGGATGTAACAGGTTTTTTAAAGCTGCTTATCAGGAATTGGGTAAGAGCTAAGAGAAAGATCTCATGAAAGGAGGAAATGAACAGCCACCTCAGGGTTTAATCTGCAAGAGGTTTGCAGGCATTCCCTCATTCTCCTCTGGCTAGCCCTAATGATACTGAAACTCTGTGTTACTGCAGCAGAGAATTTAGCCTTTCTCTGTTTCACCTAATTGGTAAGCATAACTATCTTTTTGTCACATCATCTAACAAGTCTAAAGGCTGTTCCTTTGTTTCAGAGAGTACAGAGTTACTATTGCTTTCCTTAGTTTTCAAGAACTAATGCTACATACTCAGGGAGGTATCCAAAGGGGAAATTGATGAACTTTCACAGTCCACCAAATGGCCAGTAGAAACATGAATTAATAAGATTTCATGTATTTAAGATTAAGCTTCTAGCAATTTTCATTACCATGATCCTTCAAAATGTAAAGTCTGGGATAGAAAAACAGTCAGACAAATTTCCTAGCTGTGCTGGTAACAACCACTTCTGATACCCACAGATCCTAACAAAATTACCAATGCCTGCTAGCAAATTTCTTCTAGTTATTCACATCATCTGCAACCTGTGGAACATTTCCACTTCCTCCAGACTTCAGACCACCATTAATTCAAGGACAAAATGGAAATAAAACCCTTAGCTTCATCAGAATTTGTTCTTAACACATTTCACAGACTACAAGTAGAAAAAACTTTAATCTTTCACCTTAACTCCCAAAGGTGCCACCCACTGTACACACTATGAACAGAACATGTTTCCACTTTTTCCACTACCCCACACAACTGTGCACAGATTCTCCTATGAGAGTTCCCAGCATATCACAACCATAGCCCTATTTCAAAGCATTTTATCTCAGTAACAGCATAAAAAGGCAACTCAACTGCGTGTCCACCCCCAGAGTAGGGAGAAAGAGCCCGATAAAACATAAGTTGGCCTACAGCAACAAATTCAGAGGCACTGCTGCATAATCTGCAAGAAATACTCTCTGCCCCCAGACACTCTTCCTCAATTACGGTTTTTGATTGGCCAGTTCCCTTACCTGCTTCACTGAAAACGTACACGGTTAGTTGTGACAGCAGAAAAAGACTGTGTCAACATCAAAAGAGAGCAGGCGGGACCAATGACTACTCAAGGAAATATTCCTCCTCCATTAAGGTCTGCAAGTCACCACCTTACTGCCTAGTCACTGTCCTATACTATCACAGTCCACACACCAGATGCAGGGTCACCGAAGCAGATCATCTGCTGTCAAACCAAAAGCAAACTGTGCCTAACCTTGTCAACAACCAGGTCTTCCTGACAGCCTGCACAGATGCTGCCACCACTAAACAGTAGCTGTCTTTCAATCTCAGGTTTTCAGACCACTGCAAGCCTGGAAAGTACCAGCAGTCAGGCAGAAGGAATGCATTCATCTTCTCTTAAATCAGGTCAGATAGAGGCAATTTGTGAGACAAGCCCTAATGAAGGAATTAATCTAATGAAAGAAACCAGACCCAAGGCTAACTACCAAAGTCAACAGTTTTCATATGCGATCTGCCTAATAATACCTTTTGGGCAGTGGAGATAAATAATGCTATTTCAATAACACCATCAATTATAATTCAGACACATAAGTTCAAGATTTCATCTCCTAATGGGCTGTTCTAGGCTATTTCCAAGTCTGACCCACACTCACTGGCATCCTGTGGATTTGTGTCAAAAAGAAACCTTTTTTTTTTAAACCTTTTTTTTTTTTTTTTTTTAAACCAAAGAGGCTTGATTTGAGGACAGAGCTCAACTCCAACATTAGTTATAGAGGTCTGGTTAACAATATAAGCAAGAGGAACCTACACACAGCCTTCATCCTGGAAAGGGAGGAAGAAATAACTAGTTCAATAATCACAGAGCATAAAAGTTTATTGCATGGCTTAACACATTATTGAAAGGCCCTCAACTGATTGGGAATGAGAAAAGCGAACCAAACAGAATATTTGAGACAGATTTTCAGAAGCAGTTGTTAATCTGGTATACATCTATTTTTAGTGAACTATCTTTGGGTGCCAAGAAGTGACAACTGAAATACAGCATTGTTAAGTTTATCATCTCTCCTTTGCTCTTATTGGTGGTACAGATGAGCTACTAGGCCTTTAAAATGGTCTATCAACAGAAGACATAAAACACTGCTTTCTATATACAGCAAGTTGCAAGACTCAATCCTTGAAAATAATTTGGCAAATTAAATGAGCAGAGGCGAGACAGTTATCAGCCTATTGCAGTTTTATGGGAGAACAATTCAAATTTTCAAGGTTACGATGTAACTGTTGAAGTTCACATAAATTCAAATTATTATTTCCCTGCTGTAGGCTTTGGAACAGAACAGACAAGAAAATATAAATCATATTTCTGCATGTGTACTAGACCTGGAAAGGTGACAGCAACCTCTATGTCTGCAAGTGTAGCTGAGAGGGACATCCTTGCAACTTCAAAGGCTCCCTGCTGCACCAGCTGCACAAGACTGAAGTGAAAGGCTGATGAAGCTCAACTGCACGGGTCTGCCTAAAACAGCTTTCTGGTTCAAAACTGAATCCATGAAATTATGCCTAAGAATGGTAATAGTTCTGTTTTTTCCCCATATTTTCCCCATAACAATACAGCCCTCAGCCAGGCCTAAAGGAATCATGCCCCAGGACCAAGAGACAGCCGGTAACAGGAACAGTGCCAATACCAGATTTTCACCCCAAACCAGCTTTACACCAAGCAAACTTACCATTCAGCAAGTTATAAAATACTGCTCGCGTACTTTTCACACTAGTGGCACTACCCACTGAACCTCCAACGTCCCACAGCTCAATGTAGTAGGTCTTCTCTTCTGGAGTCCCTTCTTTGTAGTCATGGATCTGATGAGAAATTCATGTCATAGATAACCACAGCACAGCTCCCAGGAATTAATCCACACGAGACTTAAACTTTCAGCTGACAGGATTATTGTACTTAGAGATTTGTAAATTCTTGCACTGACATAACTTCAACTCTCTCAAGTAGAAGAGAGATGGAATGGGTCAAGCAGCAGCCAGTGGATACCACAGCTCTTATATGGGATGGAGCTTGGCAGATCGGAAGGGGGTATCCTTTCCACCTCAGTATTAACAAACCTAATTCTTCATGATGTGCTTGGAAACAGCATGTTGTGGAAGTAAATGAAAAAAAAAATAAGGTCATGACTTCTTAAGAGTTGTTAAAACCAACATGGTAGTATTGCGAGAATATTAACACAGGTGACTACATTTCAACTGACCGGGTCTTTTCTCTCTCCAAATTCTCATTGACACCTCAACTGTACCAATCAATCAATAATTTTTACCCCTGGATCTGCTACATAGTTCTGCTCCATGGTCACATATGTTTCTTACCCCAAGTTTTGGAAATATATTCCTAATCTATGGCAAAGCATTTCAATGAGAATGGGGCAAGGAGTGATAAAGGGGAAAAGTGTTTATCACTAGCTCATGAGGCTTGTAGCTTAGGTGAAAAAACTGCTGAGTATCTTCATGTAGGTCCTGCAGTGAGCAGACAGAGGAAGCAACCCTACCGTCACAGACAGTACCCTCAAACGAAACAAGCAAATTGTTTTTCTCCAACACATTTGGCTGACAATTTAGCTGTGCATTAACTGTTTCTCAGGGAAGTGTGTAGTTTAAATTCTGTGCCTTCTGGCTTCAACCGGCCACTCCGTAACTTGCAACATTCCAGTGGCTGCTGCAGTGAGGAGGTGCTTCAAGTAACAAGTATCTTGTCTGATTTTGACAATCTTGGCAGGCCAGAACAAGTTCTTGGTTCACATTTGGTACTATTTTCTTCAAAAGACCAAGCCCTCAGCAAAACAGAACATGGAAACACACCTCTTTCTGGAGCAATAAGTAATGAAAAGCAAGCAAAGTAACTACGTCAAAGCCCTTTCCTGCACACGCGTCAACCTAAGGCTACCAGGAGGTTGGGCATGTCACCTACTCGAACATCCACCGAGCAGCCCACTGTCCACGACGGGTTTCCCAACACCTGGTTTTGGCATAAGAGGTGAACGAGCGAAGACTTCCCGACACCTGCAAGCGCACACAGACAACTCCTCGGAGATCACGCAAGGGCAGGTGAAACGGCCAAGGGCCGACGGCCCCGGCAGTAGCCAGGTAACGGGGCAAAGGTGGCGAGGGAGCCAAGGCCCGCAGGCCCGGCGGGGGCGCCCGCGCTCCCTGACCCACCGTAGGCGACGGGACGTGGGCAGAGCCGCGGGCAGCGCAGTTCGGGCAGCGGGGGCTGTTGGGGGCGGCTCCCGGACAGGGGGGAGGGCGGAGAGGCCAAGGACGGGGAGGGGGCACAGCGCATGCGC